>JASDQU011178091.1:0-20487 GCA_032191745.1 Picea mariana
CTTCCCAACAGCTTGTACAAAGTTCCACACTGAACTCCCCTCATCAAGACCATTTCTACATGTACCATCTTCCAAGTGCCCTTTCCAAATATAGTAGCCACTACTGCATATTCCATCTTACTTAAATATATTAAGCTCCTGGCTAGTTTTGGAATGTGCATAAGCCCAGGGAGAGTTCTAATCCTTCCATATTTTAACAACAAATTAACTCTTCCAGGTCCCAAGATTTTTGTTGTCGATTCATCTCCTAGGAATACATCACCACAATCATATTTTTCATATTCAGAGAACCACTCCCTGTGAGGAGTCATATGGTATGATGCACCTTATTCAATCAACCATACATCACATTCTACATGTGTACTTATAGATGCCAGGTAAACAACACCTCCTTCTTTAGTGGAGGTTTTCACCTCTGTGAAAGAGGTACTATCAGATTCCTTTGGTTTTTCAACCTTCTTAGACTTGGAATGTTTCTTATAGTGACCTGTTTTACCACACTTCCAACATTTCCTAAAAGATTTTTTGGGAGACTTAGATCTACCTGTAGATTTATATCTCCACCCAGAAGGCTTACCAGGTTTCCTATATTGGGTACACCCTCTTATAAATAAAGCATATGTGTTGTGACCATCCATGCATTTTCACCTCATCTCTTCAGATAACAAAGATGCAACTATATCCTCATACTTCAATGTAGATTGAGTGGTACTACCTATTGCTACAACGAGATTATCCCAATATTCTGGTAAAGAGCATAACAAAGTAATACACTTATTTTCCTCTGCAATCGTAATATTAACAGAGCCAAGTTGACTTACCGAATTATTAAAGGCATTTAGATGTTCTGTAACAGAATCTCCATCTTCCATCCTATGATGATACAACTTCTTTCAAAGAAACAACTTGTTTACCAGGGACTTTGATTGATACAAATTCCCCAACTTATCCAATAGTTCCTAGGCTATAGATTCTCCTGAGACATTCAACAAAATCGAATCTTCCACGCATAGTTGAATAGTACTCCTTTCTCTTCTGTCCAACTTCTCCCAATCTTCCTTCGACATACCAGTAGCTGGTGTACTAGTAGTTTGTGTACTAGTAGGTTGTGTATGAGTAGCCTTTTTTATAGTAGATGGTGTACCAATAGGCTATGTACTAGGATCCGCAGTGATCCATTGTTCTTTGTCTACAAGAAGGTCTTCCATCTTGAGCTTCCATAGATCAAAGTTTTTACCGTTGAACTTCTCTATCTCGATTCTAGAAAATCTTGCCATTCCTCTTTCTATACTCGAATCTCCATTGAAAAATCTCGCACTAAACCCACATTTATCATAGACCCAAGATAAACTTGATCTATCAAGACTGAGTCAAACCCTCAACAACAAAGGCATCCCTCTGAAGCCAAAAATGAGATCTGATACCACATGTAAGTTTTAAACCTATGAATTAAAGCAATGCATATAGATTCTTATGAAAAACATAATTTAATCAATGGTTCATACACAAAGTACACAAAGATTTTATACCGGAAACCCTCAACTGGGAAAACCTTTCTTATATTCATTATATCGAATTTCAGCATTCACCATAAAATATATACACAATGTTTTTAGGTATTAAGTAGATACCAAAATCCCAATGCCTTATTCTGGGATTAATTTACAAATCAGATAAAAATAGCAAAACATTCCCCCCCCAAAAAAATTGGGGCATTGCCCCAAGCTACCGCCTATTGCTGAATGCTATGCGTAATCAAGGGGAGGATACCTGTCCCCCTTGGGACCCCTCTATTAAAGCGCTCGGTGCACATGACACAAAAATAAATACCGTAGGGATTGTTAGACGCAGTTGTGATATCTGATGTGCCCACACACACACATGCAAAGAATATAACACATACCAAACACTATCTTTGTGTGCATCACAACTCTATACTGTGCACCAATGGTTTTCTACGCAAACTAAAATATGCACTACATGACACTGATTTTTAGTGCACACATTTATTCGTGCTAGTCTATGTCCCATACAAATATAAAGTTGAACCAATATCTCTTATACCATAATGTAATGTCCCCAACCACCCCATGCTGGACACCATCACACAACCTCAACTTCTCTAGCTAATAGTCAACAAAATTGTAATCCCCCAGAATACTATTGAGTAATGTAATATAAAGTTTCTCTACACATATTATAATATAACAGAAGTCTGTGCAATATCACTTGAAGTAACACACTCAACCCAAGCTTGAGTCACACCACACAACTTATAATAGTGGAAGAAACATTCTCTTTTCAGTAGAACCTTAAGGAACGAAAGTAACTCAACATTAACTGCACACACAAACATGTTTATTACACAGCATAACTATGCACACATCCATCTAGGCATTATGTGTCATGTCTACTTTTACTGTGCGCGGGGTATGTTTCCTTTAAAACGCAAAAAAATTCCAACCTCTTGATGCACACATGATACAAACCTACGTAGCTAGCCACTCAATCCTCTTTGAAGAGTATTAACCAATTCAAAAGATTAACTTATCAAACAAGGCTATCATCAACTGAGAAACCTATGCACAACTATAGATAAATGTTATAGGTACCATAATTACATGTGCAAGCAACATTAAACTAAACAAAAATAAAAAATTATATAGAACAACCCATATAAGAATTAACCCATGTCAAACACAGACAAATAAGGACATAGTAAACAAGACAAGTGCATAAAGAACACTTATCCTTTATGAAAGTCACCAACTATGGCCTTGACTCAAACTTTCTTCCCAACCATAGATGTTTTTTTTCAAATCTTTCAGCAACAGGTCACCCCCAAGCTGGGGCTCGAATCCACTAGGTAAAAATACTTCTAGTGACACACTAAGGTCTGACTMACAACAAAATTGCTCAGTCCTAGATGCCCGTTGTTGAAAATATCCCATAGTCCCTCATTTCCCACACACCTATCATACCCAATGAATTGTTCCCCTTCTCTTCTTAATACTATTTCAGATTTCCGACTTCCCTTCCCATGGTAACCAACAACATTCTGAATAGAAAGTCTCCAAACCCTACGACTAATTCTCAATGCACCAGGGAACAATTATTAGCAATACTCTCACCTAGAGAGTATCCTCCTAAGTCTAACAACGACTTCACAAAAACCAATATCTCTCTGAGAGAGACTTCTCAGGGTTTTCCATCTCATCTCCTTGATAGTAAACTCAAATTACAAAACCACAACTCCTTATAAGCTTCTATATATAGATAAGGTAACAATCGTATTTTCCCATATAGTGTGACCCCCTTCTACTCACAAGATCCTGAAACATGAATAATAATTCAATAATACCCAAAATACACTAAGGATAGAAATATATATTGCATTCCTTCCACTTGACACTTTTCATCATTAGAAGTATCTTTAGGCCGCTTGGTGATCCGCTCCTTACCCTCGGGAACTTAGGATAAAAACATATCCACATTACACTCTTTGTAAATATTATTAAAATATTCCCCCCCTTTTCCCTTTTTTAGTGTATTCATCCCCCCACCTCATTTCATCTGAGTCTATCTATGCACATTGATGAAATATTATATTAGTAATCATGAATAAATTTACATGGATATGCGCACTAACCTATCTATGTCCAAGCTCACTACCCTTATAATCACACAGGCTCTCTGGCCTTAAAACACATATAGTTATATATGTAAATTAGCTTTGTGCATTTCTAGTCATTACCACATAGTCACCCAAGTGCATGGAACATAGTGCAATGTGCATACTTACACAGGTGCGTAACACATAAAATGTGTGCACCTTGTCTTTCATAACATTTCTCTGTGCACTACTATGATGTGTGCAATACCAAAACTAGGTGCTAACGACTCACTATCCTAAATGTAAATTACATTTACACTTGGTTCCAATGACTCACCAGCCTATATGTTCAATTACAAAGGGTTATGGATCATGGACATTAAACTGTGCAACCTTGCATCATACATCTCGTTTTCAAAATTAATACACATTTGTTTCTGTTAAAAATTTGGGGACATCGACACTTCATTATTATTCAGGTCAGAGTATAACTCTGTAGGAGAAAAAATAAAAAATATGTAGGTCCTTCCTGCACCCTTATTTGTGATCTATCTCGTCGGGTCCACCTTTTCACCCTGATTATTTTGATCCCTATCATTTTTAATGTTTTTTTATACCTCATGGACCCATACCCTTTCTGACACCCTTATTTCCCACTTATCCCATTGGTTTCCTCTTGTTTCCTTGATCATAGTGGTATATATCACTTATATAATTTTTTGTTTGTGGACCCACCCCTCATCCCCTCATGGCTCCCACTCTCCAAGAATAAACCAATCATAAATTGAATAATGACCTTATTTACCTTCAGTCCCAAGTGAATAATGGCATTCTTTCCATTCATGCCAATATGGAATACATCCAGGAACAACTAGGTAGCCACATTGATGAATTCAATTACACCCTCAAACAATTCATGAAACAATTCTAGGATCATTCCTCCTAAGACCTACCTCTCTATACTCAAGGTGTTGACTCCAGCCAGCCTTTGCAGTCTCATTCCAACTCCCTACCATATGACCCTCATCTTTATAGAGTTGAGGTGAACAAATTTAATGGCTTGGATCCAACAACCTGGGTCACTCATATGGAACACTACTTATCCCTCCATGGAATTACTGATGAGTTGACCAAATTTCATTAAAAAAATATTTTTTTTGGATCCCGAACGGTGGAAATGATGGCAATGGTGTATAAATGCATGCTAAGGGTATGTTTCTTGGTCACAATTTCTTACCAGGTTGTATGAATTCTTTGACATGGACACCCACCATTTAGGATATATGACTAAGTTGAAACAGTCTGGAACAATGGAAGATTTTATTATTTCCTTTGACCACTTGGCTCTCCAAATGAACGACATGACAAAGGATTTATTTTGGAGTTGTTTATCAGTTGTCTCAAGGATGAAATATGATCCAACATCATAATGGATCTCCCATAGACTTTGTTGGAAGAAACTGAACGTGACAAGGAGGCACAATAGGTCATATTGGCCTAGAGAAAAAATAATTCTTTTGTTCCCCACCCTAAACCCACCATCCCTTCCCCTCAAGCCACTCCTATCAAGCTCCAAAAATTAACATGTGTGGAAATGGTTGAATTTCAACTCAACGATATTTTCTATAACTATGATGATAAATACTTTCCAAGGAACACGTGTAAAGAACATAAACACTTTATGGCCATTTCAGAGGATTTTTTAGAAGAAAATGTTGAGGTTTCACCTAAATAAATGCTACCCCAAAAATATGATCTTATGCTTCCCTCTAATCCTCCTAAAGTTGAACCATTGATTACGTTTAATTCTCTTACAAGATTTTTTGCTCTCCAAACCCTTAAATTGATTGCTTACATCAAGAACCAAAAAGTCGTCATCCTAGTTAATAGCGGAAGAAATCATAATTTCATTCATCGCTCTTGCCAAAGAAATCAATTGCTATATCTGTGATGTCAACAATTTTCAAATCATGATTTTCAATGGTTATTCCATGAAATGTGGGGGGATGGTGCAAATGGGTTCCTACAAATTGGTGAGTGTAACCAGAAATATCACATGTTTTGTAATGACATCCGTGGTTATGATAATGTGATTGGTTTTGAATGCTTATGCACTCTTGGCCCCATAACCATGGATTTTAAGGATTTAAATATAAAATTCTAACATGACAACCAAATATATAAACTCCAAGGCATTACAACAGGTTCTCTGAGATCATCAAATCCCATTGAATGGAAAAGTTACTCAACTCCCATTGCATGGAAAATTTACTCTAAAAAGTTCATTCTGGCATCATTTCCCAACTCCATTCAATTCGAGCAGTTGAGACACCCCCAATACCCCTCAAACTTCAATCTATCATTTCCCACCATCACACTATTTTCCAAAATCCCTAGGGCCTTCCCACCTCCCACAGTGGCCATGAAAATTCCATTCCTTTAATCTTGGTCATTATTCATCCAGATGTTTTCCCTTATCATCATCCCTTTGATTAAAAAAATGAAATTGATAAAATTGTCCATGAATCATTAGAAGTGAGTGTTATCCATCCTAGTACCATCCACTATTCTTCCCCTTTTCTCATGGTCCTCAGTATGGAAGGAGCTTGGTGCATGTTTCCTGATTTTCATTCCCTCAACGAACTTACCATCAAGGAAAAATTTCCCATTCCCATCATAGATGACCTTCTGGATGAACTTAGTGGGGATCAATATTTTACCAAAGTTGACCTTCCTTCTGGATACCACCAGATATATATGAAGGATTAAGACATTCCCAATACTACATTTCACACTCATGAGGGACACAATGAGTTCTTGGTCATACCCTTTGGTCTCTGTAATCCCCTCTCCACTTTTCAAAGTCTCATGAATCATGTCTTTCATCCTTTTCTCTGTCACTTTGTGTTATTTTTCTTTGATGATATTCTCATCTAGAGTAAAATGTGGCTATCCCATCTCACCCATGTATATCAATTTATCCATCTCCTCTCCGAGCATAAAAGTTTGCTAAAATAGTATAAATGTTCTTTTGGTTTCTCTGAATTTGAGTAGTTGGTCCATATTGTTGGCAAGGATGGTGTAAGGGTGGATCCTAAGAAAATTGAATCTATGCCGAATTGGCCTCTCCCTTAAACTCTTAGAATTTTTCGTGGTTTCCTAGGTTTAAAATGATATTATCACACATTTGTTCATAATTATGGAAAAATCATAGCCCCTTCCACAACTCTCTTTAAAAAGAATTCTTTAAGTTGGACTCTAGCAGCTCACTAATCCTTTGAAGCCTTGAAAAATTCTATGTGCACTAATCCTTTACCGACACAACCTGACTTCACCAAGACCTTTGTTTTGTAATTTGATGCATCAAGGAGAGGAATCATGGTAGTCATCATGCAAGGGGGACAAGCTTTAGCTTTCACCAACAAACAGTTATCGAACTGACATTTGGGCCAACCATTTTATGAAAAGTAAATGTTCGTTACTTTTCATGTAGTGGATATTTGGTGCCCTTATTTATTGGGACAACACTTCCAAATTTAGACAGATCATCAAAGACTTAAGTACCTTTTGGAGCAATGAATTTCATCCCTGGAGAAATAAAAATGGGTGACCAAGTTTTTTGGATATGATTATGAGATTCCTTACAAGAAGGGAAAATAAAATGTGGTTGTTGATGCTCTTTCTAGGAAATATGAATAAGAAGGCTCCCTCTTTTCCCTTTCATTCATTATCATTAACTAGCTTCAGGATGTTCACCAGGAAAGGTTGCAAGACTCCAAAATTTCTAGCCTAATCCAAAAAATTTAACATGATCACCAAGATACTCTAGGGTATTCTTGGCATAATGAAGAGTTTCTCTATAAAGGTCACTTGTATTTAAGAAAATAGTCATCTCTTAAATCCAAGGTGTTATTTGAGTTTCATGCTTCAGCTACAACTAGCCATTTAGATTTCACCAAAACTTATGAACTGGTCAAATGATATTTATTCTAGGATAGTATGAAATAGGACATCCACACCTTTGTGGCTGAATTTGATACATGTCAGCACAATAAGGGAGAGACTCTAAATCCTCATGGTAAACTCCAATTTCTTCCGCTTCAACCTACTATTTGGATGGATATTTCTATGGATTTAATTGTTGGATTCCCCAAATTAGGAAATAAGTTCATCATAATGGTGGTAGTGGATTATCTTTCCAGATATGATCATTTATGTGTTCTTCCACACCCATTCACAATATCTGTAGTGGATCAATTGTTTGTGGATAATATCTTCAAACTACATCGCATGCCTCATTCTATCATTTTTTACCATGACCCCACTTTTACCAGGAATTTCTAGAAAGAATTATTCAGGCTCGAGGGAACCCAATTGCATATCATCGCATCCTATCGTCCCCAAACTGATGGAAAAATAGAAGTGGCCAACAAGTGTTTGGAAACATATTTGAGTTTTTTTGAATCTGATAGACAACATCAATGGCTTCACTAGTTACCCCTAGCTAAATCGTGGTACGAAACCTCTTATCATACTACCACTCACATGATTTCTTTTGAAGCAGTCTATAGACAAGATCCACCATCATTTCTCCCATGTACATGCCGGTTGTCTCCAAGGTTCAAGAGGTTGACCACAATCTTATAGTTCACATGACCATTCTCCATAATATCAAATAAAATTTGGTCATGGCTCAAAACTGCATGAAGCAACAGGAAGATCAAGGTCATTTTGAACGTCAATTTCCTGAAGGGGACTAGGTTTTTATTCAGCTACAACCATACAAGAATATTTCACTCAAATCCCAATAGTATCTTCCATGAATGAAATCTATCCATTTGGAGGAGGGTTATAGTAGATGATTTCAATTCTGGAATTATTTCCTTATCTAAATTAAACTGTTAGCCAATATTTTTCTGTGTACATTAAACCTGAAAGGAATAGGTCTAGCCACAGGTGTTTGTTTATTACTGAAAACAAATTTCTAAGAAAAAAATTTATCTATGTATATGGAACTAGACAGGGATATGTCTAGCTATAGATGTCGTTTATCCCTGTAATTGAACTTTTAGGCAGATCTATCAATATCAAAATTGGTTTTCAACAAATCTACATATATACATATAAGTTTTATGGGCATATCTATAATTAAAATCCAAAAGAAATTCTTATTACTTAACTGAGTTTCCTTCCTCATATAATATTGAAAAGGAGAAATACGAGGCATTATGGATCATACGGATCACAAATATGCATATATATTTACATACATATATTACATATAGAACTGTTCTTATATATATATATATATATATATATATATATATATATATATATGTAGGGTCAAAATCGGATAGCATGTGGTTCTTGTGTAGGATTTCTTGGACTGACGAAAGGTAGGTGTTTGCAACCAAAAAAATCACTTACATAGGAACACCTGTCAAACTAATTAAGCAGACAAATCATATAACCAAGGATTTGTAAAAGAAATAGAAGAATTTTAGGGAAATGATCTAATTATATAGATGCTTCCTCTTTTGACACAAAGCATTACCATAGACTGGATAACAAGGCATTACCATCAAGGAATGACCACCCACATACGATTCTATTTGTGTAAAACAAGATAGTTTCAAAAAATAATTGACATAATCATAAACTTGAGACATAGGACCTGCCTAACTACCTAGGGAATAGATCTAGTCAATACCCAACTATGGCCAGAGAATCGTCTTTCCATTACTATTTAAGTTAAGACATAGTATAAGAAAATCTGAGTTGATTCTTCTGGCCAAATCTTATAGTTTTACAGTCGACCCTCGTTCTGGCCTAAATTTAAATAATAGAAGAATAATCGAACAATCTCTACCATAGAGAGTTAACCCTTTTATTTTCCTGTGTCACCTAAGATTCTAGAAAGGGATAGAATGGAACTTGAATAACTCTGACAGGGAGAACAGAGGTTGAAATCCATGTATGCTCCTAGCTGAAGCCCCTGCACATGGTTTTTGGATGAAACGATTACAACTTGTTCAAACATAAATAAGAAGATCTAATAAACTAGGAAAGTATAGTCGAAGAAATCCTTAACTTCAATTGGAGGGGATTCAACAATGCTCTCTATTGCAATAAACTACGTACTGTCCAGACCGAAAGGGAAGAGGAGCCCAAATCTATCTGGTGGGTACCCTCGCAAAACAAAGGAGCCAACCATTAGCGATAAGAATCAATAACGACCAAAGAAAGAAACAGAACATATAACATTATACGAATGTTGGAACAATGCATAATAAGCATAAACTGAAGGACCATTTCCATAAGTATAAAGGACCAATAGAATAGTACCAATGATTTTTAAAACACTCTACAAATAAGTTAGGGTAGAGCAGAACCCAAACAATTATTTTCCAGTTAGGGTACCAGCCTGGCTTAAGGGTTAGGCTGACTATTATTCCCTAGGAGGTCTCAAATAATGAAAAATTTTACAATCTTATGAATTTATCGAGAAGTATTGGGAGAACAATGATAGACGAATTAAAAACCCTTTTATTTCCCTGACCTAAATAGAAATAACTTGCCAAGGAGATTTCAATATTAAGGAAACTTTTTATGTATAGCATACAGGCATGTATAAGACCTTATCCAAGTAAGCTTCCGACTACTTCCAGGGAATGCGTTGGAAGATAATTTTGTAACAAGGCGGAAAAATTCTACAATAAAAATTATACAATCCGATGGCTACTTACCAAAATAGGAGTAATCTAAGAAGTGCTCCAAGTCACTATACCACCGCACAGAGTAAGGTCATGAAATAGAAGAAAAACACAGAACTCTACTCATAGTAGGTTTACACAAAAATGATAATGGACCTCGGATGTACCCTAATATACCCATATTGAATGTGGTGAGTATAATGACGAATTGTGCCATGTGATAGTAGCGATGTGGTGTGTTAGGGTTATATGAGGGAACCTGGTGACTCTCATTTTCTCATCCACCGAATTTAATGGCCAATCAGAGATTTAATTCCGTCTGTCAACACATCCAGTCCCTTTTAATATATTTATCCACGAGGACAAGTCTAGAACTCCTCGAACCCGTCATTTCCTAGTCTAGTTAGTGTCGGTGGTTGGACTTAGTTAAGTACGGTAAGGATCAATCTACTACCAGCTTAGGGTTCGATTTCAACTAGGAGGTCTATTGGGTTACGAAGGCTCTCGGTCGACCAAAGAAAAATCCTCCAAGTCTATGGTCACCTATGTAAAACCCAACCCAATAAACCCAACGCTTAAGCAAGGATTATGTTTACCCCTTTTATGTTGATAAAGTTCTTTGGGGTCTTGGATTTCAAGTAGGCGCATGCAGGCGGAAGTGGATGTTAAAGACGAGGCCGAAATCTTAAGTCATAGGCCTAAATATATTCCCTTTTTACTACAATATAACCATTTAACCACTTGCCAAGGTGAGTATAACTTAAATAAAAGTTGAAGAGTAAACACTAGACTATGGTTCTGTAATATTAGGAAATAAATTTGAATACATCAAGTAGCATAGTTTTAAAATCAAGGTTATTCCTCTTATTGTAAATCTAACATACATACTTTGAAATTAATGTACTTAGAAGAATTTTTTTTTAATGACAAAATTGGGGTTTATTATAGATGTTGACATGGTGGGGAAGTGGGACATGTGTCACCCAGGTTTGATAAGCTTTGGGGTGATTCTGGTGGGTTTCAACTATCCATTTGATATCCATAGATTGGCTCTAACATTTCTCTGCTAGAGGGATGTCACGACATCTAGTTAGGATTCTTAAATGCTTGACGACAAATTCAAATTTTTGATTGGTCTCACTTAAAAAAAAGGTCCAAATGGATTTGGATCATCCACTGCAAGGCCGCATTTGGATTTTTGTAGGATAGGACTTAAATGGGAATCCGAGAACATGGATGTGAGGAAAAATATTGACCTTTGAATAGAGTAATGGGAGATTGAACGAGGACCATTGATTTTTCCATGTTCCAAAGAGAAAATTGGTTGAGGTATGAAACATTTTAGGATAGAGCCAGCGTGGACACATGTCACCTTCTTATTCTTCCATATTGTTACCCCTGCATGTGGTGGGATTCACATGTCCATGTGGTATATTTGGATTGGCCCTCACAACACCCTGTTGGCTGGATGATGTGACACCTGAAAAACAATTTTGGTGTTTTGGATCAGATTTGGACTCTCGATGTGGGGAACACTTATTTAAATATTTATTTTCCACCGAAGGATCCTCTTTGGA
The DNA here is from genome assembly GCA_032191745.1 of Picea mariana. Lineage (NCBI taxonomy): Eukaryota > Viridiplantae > Streptophyta > Pinopsida > Pinales > Pinaceae > Picea > Picea mariana. The sequence continues at coordinate 11,904 of JASDQU011178091.1, forward strand.
GTGCTTGAGGCTTGGATCCAAATGTGACTCTAAAGAGGGTACCCCAAAACTATATATTGACCATCGATCTTGGCAAAGTGTGCACGATAATATCTTAGCCACTGGTCTTTTGGGGTCTGAAGAATTGTCATTTCTACACTCTTAGGCCGTGGTATTGTAATAAGCCCCCTAGACTATAAAATTAGTGTATTTTCGAGTGCACAAGCCCTTTTGTCCTACGCCAAGCCATATTGGGATTCTATAATCCTCTTTTTGACTACTACAATCTTTTGAGGGATTAATTTCTCATTATACACACCAAGGCATGGATTTTCTTATTGTAGAGGTTCTTGACATCGACTTTCTATTGCTAGATCATTTGATCTCAGCCTTATAACCTCATCTATCCTTCATTTGATTGCAGCAACAAATAAAATACTAACACATCCAACCATTCCTAATGTAAATCAACTACTCTTAATATATAAGAGAATACAGGTTTTAGAATTTTATTATTCTGCAACTATTTCTTCCTTCCCGATTCTATGGTCATTTATATTTCCAAATATATTTTGGAATAAGACCCTATGGTTGGTAGTATGAAAATATCTTCAACATGAAAATTTATTAGTGGAGAAGGAGACAATGTGGAATTGAAGCGCTCATCAAAATGAAAAACTTTTTGAAACAATAAATATATATAAATAGGATAAAACAACCCACATGCCTTCATATTATCATATTAACCAACAAATATTAGTGGTTGTCTCTTCCTCTCCATAGCTTTACATATTTCATCTAGACTTCAGACCCACGTTGAACTACCAAATACTCTAAAAGTAGAGACATTGGGTTTAACATGGCTCCAAGATTCATTTGAAGTAATATGAAACACTTCCTTACAAGGCATACGACTTTGAATGTAATTGGAACAATTGACTACTTCATCCTAGAAACAATGCTCCATGTTCTTGGACAAAATTATGTAGTTTTCCAACTCTTTCAGTGTCCAATTCTTTCTTTAAATAACAACATTTTACTAAGGGGTTTAGGAAATAGAGTGTTAATGTCGAATTGCATGTTCTCTAGAAAAATATCCTTGAAGGCCTGATTGATATACTCCACCCCATTATCAATGTATGGTTTCTTGACAAAAAGAGAGGTATGCTTTTCAATAGAATACTTGAAGGTATTAAAAGTAGCAAAAACTTAACCATTGTAATTAAACTAATTACAACCAAGAGAAATGCGAGAATTAATAAATAAAAGTGATTGAATACTTAGCCCATAAAAATGAATGAGATAGAAATGACATGAGATCACTATGTACAAACTCAAGTGGTGCACAGACATGAACTTAATGTTAGGAGATAAATATTTATGTTGTTTTTCAAGAACAAAACCTGACAAACTCCACTAGTGAAAGAATATTTATGAAGACCAATAACCAAATTTTGTGTGTCCAACTACTTCAAATACATATAGCTTAGATGACGAAATCTTTCATGACAAATTATACAAAAATAATCAACATGTGAAATTAAAATGGAACCAAAGAAAGGCTAAAACAAAGTAAACCTATACAATTGAGATCTATGATAACATCTTCAAAAAGGAACATTAATATCTAGATTCTCTAGTTCTTGAATGGATACATCATCATGAAAAAACTCTATTGTTTTACCATTACCAAAATGCAAAATATGATAAATATAACGTAGATTGGTAGAGATTTCAAGGACAAAGAGAATATCATTCATGCACCCAACATATAACTACATGGTTCATTATCCTAAAACATGAATTTTTGTAGCGACTCTGATTGTGACATGTTAAATCCAACAATTATGTGTGGAAGGTAGAAACTCATGAGAATGAGTAATATGATGTGATGCAACACAATGAAGTGTGTAGTTGTCGGAAGATTCATACAAATATTGAGTAGAAAAATCATGCCCTTTACTATATGAGGAAGATGACGAAGGTTTGGGTACTGGAATGCTATATTTTAGCATGACTTCATTCAAAGTTTATAGTTTCAACCAACATTTGGATTCAACATACAAAAATATGGCATAAAAAATATATAGATTTCACTTGACTTATTCTTGTCTTAGAGGTAGAGTTACTGGACATGGAATATGGAAGAAAAACTTCAACATGGCAAAATATGACATAAAAATTATATACATTTCATTTGACTTCTTCTTGTCTTCGAGGTCGAGTTACTCGACCTGGAAGATGGAGGAAAAACATTTTATTTTTTCGTGATGTTTGTAGGGAGAGACACTAGGTTGAGAAATATATTTCTTTGTTTATCTTGTTTTTTGTGCTTCCCTTTGGAGGTATTAGCTACACGAACCAACAATATAATCTAATTACATAATCTTAGATTGTTTCGTTTTAATAGACTCACATAAAATCTCAAAAGAGTAGGTTTTAAACTCATATCCAAGTGCATCCATAGTAAAGTAAATTATAGAAAAAAATACCAGTAAAGGAGCTTTTACCTTAGATATAATAAAGAAAATCCACTCTTTATCTAGATATAACAATTGTTGCATATTGATTTTCTATATGTGATAATTATGGGGATTTAGGAGCTCACTAGTATTTTATTCCACCATTTTGCCAATAGAAAATACAAAAAGAACACTATATATGTATCTCTGCAATGCCAACTTTGTTTTGAGATAACTCAAACAATGATAACAACACATTATTGGTGATAATCACATTCCAATGGGCCAAATTTCCATGAAATCAAATAGTATTTAACTTTTTTTTTAGTTATTGTTTTTTCTCTCTCTCTCCCTCTCTCCATCTCTCTATACAATCAAATAAAAAATTCACCAAAAAAACACTAAATAGGAAATGTAATATAATACAGATAAAAAATGCTCTCTATGAGGGAGGCCTCATGCATACTTGTAATGTGAGAGATAGCATATAAACAATATAGCTACACAACATCATTCACAAAGTTAGTGCCAGTGAAACTTGAATTTCAATCACTTTGTCGCTTTGAATTGAAGTCTTTTACAACTAGATTCTAGTGCCTGAGTTTTTAATTTTGTACAAGATGATTGTTGTTTAATAGGGAGACTTACCAATGAAATATGAATTACCCATATAACAATTGATGCAGAAGAAAAAAACAACTTTAAATCATACCAAAATTAGTGTAGAATAGTTGAATTTGATAATTAACCAAAAATTGTTGGTAGATGTGAATGTGAGAAGGAAGAAACCCAATACACATATGAGCTTGAACTGCCCAATCTCTACCACCTTCATTTATCATTGTCTAGAATGACTATGGATATAGTAAGATGCTCATTGTTCAATATGTGAAAATACAAAAGGAATGAGATAGAGAATTGATGAATTGGTTGAGTAAATTCATTAAGTTGGACACTCAATCCTTAATGTTGTATGTAGAGGAGGCTATCTTAATTGATATGAAGATAAACAATGGCACTATCTAGGACAATAAAGGAGCATAGATCAAATTTCTCCTCTTCTATTTTATTTGACCTCGATCTTGAAGATATGATCTAGATCTTGAAGTTCAGACAACTTGAAAATATCTCTCAAAAAAAATGAGAAGGTATTTTCATAGAATTTGTTGATACCATGATATATTTAAAAGAATATGTTAGGAAAAAAAGACATCACATTAAAGAAAATACGTTATACAAAACAAAATGAAAATGATTTGTTAGATTTGTTGTAATTAAATACAAGACAATGTCTCCTATATAACAATGGAAGAGGTCTATTATTCACAAAGAGTTATGAGTCACACCTTGGACAATAAGGATGCCTACACGAGTATACGACTAACACTAGTTGGCTACATTGGAAAAGAACACTAACAGATATAACTTGAATTCTGAGTAGACCATGTGATCATTTCCCCCTATTTAGTTACAACATAAGAGGGAGGGTGTGATCCCTGCGTCTCGTTCTATAGAGAGAAGGAACAAAAATCAGGGACATTATTTTCCTTGTGGGAGGAGTTAGGGGCTACGATGACCTGATTGACACATAATCCTTCGATGTGGAGGCATTGGCATGAACATTTTGTTGATTTATACATGCCACTTAAGTCCATTCCATTGCAATGTCATGGGTCTAGGTACTACACTTTGTTAGGAGGTTGATGGTGGTGGGGTTTTTTTTGTATCAAGTTAATTTATTCATGAACATTTCAATGGGACTCCTAGCTATAAGAAGTGAATCGTTTCTAAAAAAAAAATATCAAGTGCATATAATAACTCATCTCTTCTAACTTATAAATATAATTGTCAAAAAGAGGAAGGAAGTCGAACAATCATGTCCCAACCCTATCTTACAATTAATTTCTTTGAATTAGTCCTAGTAGACTATTTTAATATTAAATAGCTAAATTTGATATATGGTACTTTGAGCAAAAAAATTGATAAAGTTTTAAATGGTCAAATTGGTATCTCAAACCTTAACAAGAAAATGATAAAAATGAAATTCTCTTAAATCTCCTTAGTTTTGAGAACTCTAGAAGTTATGTGAATGGATATTATAAAGATTTTGAAAATTTATAATTTCTTTTTAAATAATTTTTTTTTTCTCTATCCTCTATATATTATAAAGATAGCAAGCTCTTTCATCATGGTGCATGCTAGGATTTTGCCAATTCATTTCAATATCTAAATCACAAAATATCTTTTTGTATTTTAACATTGTTAATTGTTTTCTTTAAATTAACTATAACAAAGAGATATCTTTAATCTTCTTAAATAAAACTTATTAAATCCATTTTATTTTGAAATACTTATTTAAAATATTTATGATTATAAAATATATAAAAAATTATATATATTTATAATTGAAAAACATTCATTCTAAAAATATTAACTAACTAATAAAACTTTATAATTAATTTAAAACGTTTTTTTTTTTCACAGGAACGGTTAGAGGTTTTTTATTTAATATCTGGTAGGAAGGGCTTCCAGGACCTTACAATGCATATTCGGATCTACTATGTTGGTCTTCATCTTCAGCTTGAAACACTCATCCATACAAAGCAAAATCCAGAAATCTAGTTTTTGGTGGTTCACATACATATAATAACCTAGTCTATTATTTATTGAATACATTGTCCTTTGCAGAGGTCGATAGAGAAAATTGAGGGCTAATGAGCAAAGCCCACCACCATTGACCTGCCTTACCCAATTTTGGAGATGGCCTCTACTGTAGCATCCAAGATCTTGTTGATCACCTTGGTTAGTTCTTCGACCTGTTTCTCCATCTTGCAGAGATGATTTTCCAGATCGCCCGTGATAATAGCAACGTCCTTGAGGCCCACCTAGATTTCTTCTGTTAGTTCTTCCCTTAGATCCTGGATTTCGATGTTCAATGCTTCCCATTTCCTTTGGTTTGTGGATGCTTTGACATTCTGCAACTCTTTTTTTATCAGGTCGATTCTCTCCCGAGGAGAAAGAGGTGGCTTTGAAGATGAATCCATTGCTTCTGCCCCTGTAACTCTGCTTCTCCTTTGAGCTCTGCAAATGCGCACTGCTGCCTGAGGAATTGAAGACTGGCTTCGAATGGATCCCCTTATAATCTATGTAACCTGCCACAACCCATGATCCCAACCTGGATTGTTGCTGACGCTGAATATTTGAGCTAAGATTGCAGCCTGTCCCACGATATCTATGCTGGTTCAGATCGATCCAAGATCCTTCGGGTACAGGTGGCTTGCCCGCGTGATGAGACAAATCGAGTTCTATCATTATCTTAGGGAATTGTTTGGTGTGATGTTTCCCCATTAACAGTCAAATGGGTTTTTCTCAGGAGCATACCACGATTAGCCTCAGTGTCTGCTTGTCCATTCAAAGTTCTCAAAATGTGGTAAATTTTATATTCCCTGAGCTTCGGCAGTAGTAGGAGGATTTTCTTGTACATGTGGGCCAAATTAATATCCTTTGGGATCTTCTTGGAGTTCAGCGCTTCTACAACCAGTTTCGAGTCACAAAAAATCATAATCTTCTGGACATTCAATTGTAATGCTTGTGTGAGACCTTGCCATAGTGCTAGATATTCAGCTTGATTATTGGAGGCGTATTCTAAGCCCCAAGCATAAGATAGATGGATTGTGCTAGAGGGTTCAATAATAATGCCCCCTCCTCCTGCTTGACCGGGGTTCCCTTTTGAGGCCCCATCGAAGAAGAGGCACCACTCATCCAGAGCAGATATCCATTTAAGGAAGGCTTGTTCCTCCATCTGAATTTCCCAATTCCTTTTTTGTGGGGGTTTGGTTTCTTTCATGCCTAGTTGATTCTGGATGAACTCCTTAAGCCAACGTTCTTCTTCAACCGAGAGGGGGACCGAGTTTCTAATGGAGTTCTTAGAGTTTAAGGCTTCAAAGATCATAGTTCTGGATTTAATAGCCACCTAGGATGGCAGTCTGCTTTCCTCCTTGAATATTCTATTATTCCTCTCTAGCCATATTTTCCAGCACAAGAATTTGGGGGTCCACATCCAGATAGTTTTGAGGAGGTTTTTCTTACTCATATTGAAAGGAGACAGAGACATCCATTTGCTTAAAAGCTCTGAGGTTGAGGATGGAAAAGTTAAGGAGACTGATCCTAAGAAGAGCCTTGAAGCTTCTTTGGAGAAATCACAGTTAAGGAGAAGGTGCACAGTAGTTTCTTCTACCTGCTTGCACAGAGGACAACGTGAAGGCCCTTCCCAGCCTTTCCTCTTTAGATTATCATTGGTTAAGATGTTGTTGTGGAGCAGGGTCCATATAAAAATTTCTACTTTAGGAATTGAGGGAAAATTCCAAAGGGCTTTCCACAGGGCTGGATTGGGAGGGACCCACGACATTTCCAGAATTGAAGAGTAGCCAGTTGTTGCTATGTATAACCCCAATTCTAAACCCCATCCCTACTTATCTTTGGATTTGGCACTAATTGGCGACTTTCCTTGAAGAAAATCCAACAGAAGTGCTTCTTCCTCTTTAATCTCGTCCGGATAGTCTCCTAGATTCCAGCCTTCCCAGGATTCATTATCATCATTCTTCCAAAGGGAGATGTCCCATAACGTTCTGCAATTATTAGAAAAAAGCCAATCTTTAATGTTCCTCATTTCACTTAACCAAGTAAGGCACTGTTCTCCAAGAATGGAATCCTCCCGGATCCTAATTTTTTCCCCATTCCCCGATATCCAGGTGAACTTTGAACTAAAATAAAGGAACCTTTCTACACTTTAGTAGGATTCTCAAGGCATATCTCTCTATCACCTATAAAGTAATTTTTCGTGAGAATTTGCTTGCTCCAGCTTCTTTTCCTCGTAATCATATTCCACAGAATTTTACCTCCCATGGCAAGATTGTGAACAACCACATCTCTGATATGAAGAAACCCTTCCATATTTGTCTTCTTGACCTTGTCTCATATTACTAAGTGGATCTTCTTTTCATAATTCCTGCCACCTTCCCAAAGAAATCTCTGAAGCATTTTATCTATTTTAATTGTTGTAGTCTTGGGAGTGAGAAGAACTGAGTACTGGTAAATTGGGAGGCTGGTAATGACCGAGTTCATCAAAATAAATTTGCCTGCTTTGTTGAGCCAAATTGCTCCCCACGCATGGATCTTTTTTTTGAGTTTGTCCAACAGGGGTAGCCAGTGCGCGACCTTAGAGGAGTATTTGAAGATTGGGATCCCCAAATAGTTGAAGTTGTTCCATATTGTGATACCTTCCATCTCAAGAATTCGGCCTATCTACAGCATTTCTCGCGGGGTGTAGTTCCATCCATAAATCTTACTTTTGTGATAGTTTATTTCGCTGCCAGAACTGTATTTATAAAGGTCAAGTTCATATTTGAAGTTCCTTGTTGTCTTAAGGTTGGCATCACCCAATAAAAGGGTGTCATCAGCAAACTGGGCATGGATGACATCCTTGACATTAGGGATGACTTTGATGCCTGGAAGGACTCTATTTTGAATACATCTCTACAATTGGAAGCTTAACACTGAGGCTTGGATGACATAGAGCAAAGGGGAGAGGGGGCAGCCTTGCCTTAGCCCGCTTGAGGCCTGGAAAAAATTTGCAGGACGACCATTTATCAAACGGGCAATCCAAGGGGCTATAATATAGGCCTTAACCCACTCAATAAATTTCTGATTGAACCCANTCTTACAGCTGGTATGGATGGCTTCTTGGACTAATATAATGTTATCTAGGATCTGTCTCCCTCTCACAAACCCACCTTGATTTTTCAGAATCAGTTTCGGCAATATTCTTTTGAGTCTGTTAGCCATTATTTTGGTGATGATTTTATATCCCGTATTACAAAGGGAGATAGGCCTGAATCTTTTGAAGTTTTTAGCATCTTTTTTTTTGGGGATGAGGGCCAAGAAAGAGGAGTTTGTTCTGCCACCCAGTTTGGTACAGTTCCGAGACTTCATAACCATTCTATACAAATCCTTTTTTATTATATCCCAGCAAGAAGTGTAGAAACGGTCTGTGAACCCATCCGGCCCAAGCGCTTTGTTTGGATCCATATTGAAGATGGATTTCTTGATTTCACTAATACTAACAATCCTGTTCAGCATCTAAT
>JASDQU011178092.1:5344-16378 GCA_032191745.1 Picea mariana
CAAAGAACACTTGTTCTCCCTTGCACCACCCTGCCACCCTGATTTCTCTGGCTGCAACCAGAAGGAAGACACAACTCCCTGTGTTCAAGAACCCAATTGAATCTTTGAGGACAATAGTCCTCCCTTGCACCTCCCAACCACCCTGTTACAAATAAATGATTGAATAATCAAAAACACAGACAAATCATTTCTCACCACTTCTTCACTGTTCTACAATTCTTCTCTGCTACACTATTCTTTTGCTTTGTTCATACTTGGCTTGACTTGATGTCTCTTTGTATCTATTCTTTCTCTGTTCTTCTCATACTCTTTGATATGTGTACCTTCTGCTCTCTTCTCCCTTTCTCTTCTGTTCAGGTTCTGTACCTTTTATCAGTGCTTTCTTCCCTCTGCGCATACTATCATTTTACCTTTCTACAATTCAAATTATTTTTCAGTCAGAACAACTAACCACGCACTGTCTCTAAATTTCTCTTTTATGCACACATTCCTCAACAGTTACACTTCGAATCTTCTGAGGAAAAAGAAAACTGTCTCAGCAAATGAAACGCCAACCGATCAAGAAGCATGAATCAATTTTACTAACTGATTGGTAACTGATCAATAAACTATGAGATGGAATAGTATCCCTCTGATCATATTCAAGTTTATCTGCACAGTTGGATGAACTTTATTAATCTTGCCTTTAAATCAGGTTTCAACACTTCGGCATTCCTGTGGCCAAGTGTCTTGATACTTCATGTCATGATCTCCGAAACTCCGATACAGAGCTTTTATGTGCTAGCTCCTTCCTCTATATGACCATGGTCATGACCAAGCGCTTATGCATAAAGTGCTTTCTGCGGATTCACTTTTCGCTTTTCGGCATTTCGGGATCCCTGTGATGAAGCTTAGCACCTCTATCTTCTACTTCCATCTTCCATCGATGTGACCAATGGATATGACTACACGCTTATGCATAAAGCGCTTTCGCGGTTTCCCTTTTCGTGAATTTCCACACTATGCTCCGTTGACTCCAAGTCAGCGAAATTCTGAGCGCTTTCCACATGTCCTATGATTCGACAGTCCAGGTCTGATCTTGATTCAATGGCTGCGATTGAATCGTGATTTAGGCATTTTTGTTGCATTGTTTCTTGCCTCTCCAAGTCGCGATTCATGAAACTCTGAAATGGAGTCGAGATCAACTGTCAAGATCTTTTGGTGTATTGACGGTCAGGATATTTTCATGATTTCGCAAGTCTGCATTGTGTCTGCATTGGGATTTCAGGATTTCATGAACTCACTTCACCTTGCACCTTTTAAAGATCATGTAGATTCTCCTGGATCCGACGATGGTCGGTCCTCGCACTTGGATCTAATGCCCGAGATCTATCCTCCATATATGCGTGCTCTTCTTGTCTACATTGAGATCTGACAGTCATCGGGAGTTCTGAATTGTTGATCCAATGATCATTGTTGCTGCTCCTCCCCCATTATCACTGCGCTGCTGATCATGCTAATCTTTGCCATCGCTATTCTTGCCAACAATACTATGAACTATCTCTTCTGATATTATTCGAATCTTCTCTGCAGGGTCTTCTCATAATGCCCATATATTACATACTTTCTGTACTCATGCCATCTTCATTGTTGTACTTGCCATCAATGACAAGCATGCATTGTCTATTAAATATTTGCCAACATTCTCCCCTTTTGGCATTGATGGAAACCACTGTAGCTTTCCTGTAGCATCCTTGAAATCACATCCTGACTAAAATTACTACTCATGCCATATTCATTATTGTACTTGCCATCAATGACAAGCATGCGTTGTCTGTTAAATATTTGCCAACATTCTCCCCCTTTGGCATTGATGGCAACTACTGTAACTTTTCTGTAGCATCCTTGAAATCACATCCTGACTGAAATTACCACACTTTCTCCCCCTTTGACATCAATTTCAAAGAAGAAACATGCTCCCCTGAGTTGTTGCAGTACATACTCCCCCTGTCAACTATGAGCATCTTGGAAATACACCAGATATTCAATAAGTGCTCCCCCTAACCAGTTGAACAGATTAGACACAAAAAATTATAACCCCCAACTTGTGATGAAGATATCCAAAAGGGATTGCTGCTAATGGTTTAGTAAAGATATCAACAATCTGTTTTGTAGAAGGAATATAATTCAGCTGAACAATTATGTTTGTAACTTGTTCTCTGAGAAAATGGTACTTTATTGGAATGTGCTTAGTCTTGGAATGAAGAACATGATTCTTGGAGACACTAATGGCACTTGTGTTATCACAGTGAACTGGAATGGGATCAGTGTAAGTTACCTTCAAATCTGCAAGAGTTTGTATCATCCATAAAATTTGTGTGCAACAAGTAGCAGCAGCAATGTATTCTGCCTCTGTAGTTGATAATGAAATGGATCCTTGCTTTTTACTAAGCCATGCTACTAATGAATCACCCAGAAAGAATGCTTCTCCACTGGTGCTTTTTCTCTCATCAACGCAGTTTGCTCAATCTGCATCTGAATAAGTAGTTAACTAAAAATTCTGATTTCTGGGATACCACAAACCATAAGTCCTTGTTCCCTTCAATTATTTGAATATCCTTGTGACAGCTACCAAATGACTTTGTTTAGGTGATGACTGATAATGACCTACCATTCCAATAGCTTGCATTATATCAGGTCGTGATGATGTGATGTACAGAAGACTTCCTATCATTGAGCAATATGACCTTTGATCAACATCAGGTGAGATATCGTCTTTACTCAGCTTGCAACCAACCACCATNGGAATCCTCCATCTGAAATTTCTTTAACATCTCTTTTAAATATTTTTCTTGAGAGATAAATATTCCTGCAGAACTCTGTTTTACTTGTAAACCAAGAAAATATGATAGTTCTCCTATCATGGACATCTCAAACTTTGTTTACATAGAGTTAGAAAACCACTGGACAGATGATTCATTAGTACAACCAAAAATAATATCATCTACATAAACCAAAACAACTAGTAAATTATCACCTTCAGACTTAATGTAGAGATTGTTGTCAACATAACCTTTCTTGAACCCTTTGTCTTGTAAAAATTTGTCCAGTCTATAATACCAAGCTCGTGGTGCTTGTTTCAGTCCATATAAGGCCTTGTTCAGCTTACAAACATGATTAGGATTATCTGTCAATGAGAATCCTTCAGGTTGCTCCATATAAACTTCTTCTTCTAGATCTCCATTTAGAAATGTTGACTTAACATTTATCTAATAAACTTTAAAGTTTTTATGACATGAATAAGCAAGAAACATTCTAATGGCTTCCAATCTTGCCACTGGTTCAAAAGTTTCATCAAAGTCCTGACCTTCAACTTGTGCATATCCTTTACAGAACAATCTGACTTTGTTTCTAACAACTTGTCCTTTTTCATTCATTTTATTCTTGAACACCCATTTGGAACCTATTACATTTTTATCTTCAGGTCTAGGGACAAGCCCCCAAGTATTGTTCTTCTCAATCTAATCTAGTTCTTCATTCATATCTCTAATCCAATCATCATGCTTTCTGGCTTCATCAAAATTTTTAGGTTCAGTCATAGATAAAAAGGAAACGTGAGATTGTTCTGACTCTTTAATCAATTTCCTTCTTGTCCGAACTCCTTTATTTATATCTCCAATTATATGATTTTCAAGATGATTCTTTTTAACAATTCTGAGAGGTGATTTTGCTTCTTTTTGTTGATTTGTGTCAGTTGGAGTATTCATATCTTCATCCGATTCAGATTCTTTCTTTTCTGATCCTTGGAACTTTTCATCTTCATCTTCAACTATATCTTTTATTCTCGGTTCAACACTGTTTACATTTCTGACTAGGATTTCTTCATCAACTTTTATGTCTATACAATCAATTAGTTTATGCAGTCTCTTATTGTAGCATCTGTACCCTTTACTATTTGTAGCATAACCCAAAAAGATACCTTCATCAGCCTGGTCATCATATTTGCCAATATTTTCATCATTGTTCTTGATATAACATTTACTCCCAAAAACTTTAAAATGGTTGATTGAAGCAGGTCTTCCAAACCAAAGTTCATAAGGGGTCTTGTCACTACGTGGTCTGAGATGAGATTTGTTAAGAATATGAACAGCTGTATGAATTGCTTCGACCAATATGTCTAAGGTATGTTCCTTTCATTCATCATTGATCTTGCCATTTGTTGTTCTAACCTGTTCTGCCTCTCAACAACTCCATTTTGTTGTGGATTCCTTGGAATTGTGTACTCTCTTTTGATCCCATGTTTATCACATAACTCTTTGAAGTTCCCTGAACTAAACTCTCCTCCTCTATCAGACCTTACTGTCTTTAATATTTTTCCTGTTTGATTCTCAGTCAGAGCCTTAAACACTTTGAATTTTTCAAATGCTTCAGATTTTTCTTTCAAAAAGGCAACCCAAGTTAGTCTAGAATAGTCATCAATAATCAACATAAAGTAATTTTCTTTTCCTGTACCTTCTTTCCTTAGATCCATATGTACTAACTAGAGAGGTTTTTCTGTTGAAGGAAAGTTTTTAGATTTGAACTGAGTGCGAGTACGTTTTCCTATCTGACAGGGTTTACAAACAGAGTCATATGGCTTTGATATCTTCGGAAGATCTTTTACTGCCCCATTGTTTCTGAGTTTGATTATGTGATGAAAATTTAGGTGACCAAGTCTCCTATGCCACAACCAACTTTCATCATATTTGCTTAAGTGGCATTCTTCTTTTTCTTCTTTTAATACATAGACATTGTTTTCTGTTCTTATACCTTTTGCAACTAGTTGTTTTGAATCCACAGATTTTATTCTACAATCTTTAGAGGTAAAAACAACTTCACACCATCAGTCATAGACTTGAATGACACTAAGCAGATTATGTTTCAAATCTTCTACAAACAATACATCTTGAGCTTTCCTTTTTCCATTACTCAAACTTACAATTCCTTTACCTTTTATCTTTCCTGGTGCATCATTTCCAAAAGTTACATTCCCTGATTTTCTATCACTTAGAGCTAGAAACTTACTTTTGTCTCTAGTCATGTGTTTGGAGCATCTACTGTCAATATACCAGGGATTCTTTTTTCTTTGGGCTGATATCACTAGTCCACACTTGTCATCTACTTTCTTCTTCCAAACTTTGACATTTTCAGTAGTGGGGATCAAATCTGACTTGTAATTCTTCAAGTGACAGTCTACAGCTTTATGTCCATAATTATGGCAGTTGTAACATTCTGGTTCACTGAATAATAGATCATAACGATTGTTATTCTCATAATTGTTGTTGTGTTTCACCTGTGTCCTTCTCCCAATCATCACATGATTTATAGTATGTGATTGTTTGATGCTTGGTTGTCTGAATCTTTGTTGTGGAAGATACTTATTCATTGAATATCTTGATTGTTCATATCTAAATCTTAAAGAACAGTTTATAGCTTTGTGACCAAAATTAGAGCAGAAAAAACAATAACCATAGAAAAAATCTTTGTACCTTGAAAAAATCCGTCTTCTTTGAGGAGGTTGATTTCTTTCATGTTGATAATCTTTCTGATCTACAAATTTGGTTCTGGTGCTTTTTCTTTCATTCCTTCTTGGTGGCGGATTTTCCTTCTTTGTTTCTGCAGAGTGACTATTGTCATCGTTTGAGGATTTGACAAACTTGATAGGTTCTGTATTACTTGGATGATTACTACTTGATCCTTCTTCATATCCCAATCCAACTTTCAATTTTGAATTTCTTTGTTGATTTAGAATGGAGGTTAATCCTTCCGAGACTTTAATACTTGGCAGATTTTGGTGATACAATCCTTTAAACTTCTCCATTTCTTTTCTGGATTTTACTATCTCTTCTTCTAAGGATTCACACCTGATTTTCTTCTTTGACAATTGTTGTTTCAGTATGTCTTCTATTTTCTTTGCCTCTTCTAATTCCACTTTCAGCAGAGCAAAGTCTTCATCAGGTTTTTTACTGTCTTTCTCGAACTGTGTCAACAATTGTTTTTTCTTTCTGTTCTTAATTCCGAGTCTATCAATTTCTTCCAGTGCACTGATCGGTTCTCCTTCCATATCAACCACAACTTCTTCATCATTATCATCACTACCTATGCTTTTATTTTCATAATCCTCTTTGGCCATAAGCATGAAGTCATTTGCCTTATCTTCACAGAAAGAGTCACTATCAGTGTCTTCTAAGAAATTGTCATTATTTGCAACCAAAATTTTCTTCTTATTATATTTCTTGTATTTGTACTTCTTTTCATCATCAAAGTTCTGGTCCTTTTTCTGATGGGGACACTTAGATGGAAAATGACCTATCTTACCATAGTTAAAGCATTTGAAGGGCAACTTGCCTTGATATTTTCCTAATCCTTTCTTTAGCCTTCTCACAAATTTTGCCTCAATATCATCTAATTCTAAATCAATATCCTTGTCTACTTTAAACAATGCTTCTCTAGTAATGGATTTATCTTTGATAATTCTCATTTCATATACAGTTAAATTTCCTAGAAGTTGATCAATGGACAAAGTTTTAAGATCATTTAATTCTTCTATTGCAGAGACTTTTGGATTAAATTTATCAGACAGAGATCTTAAAATCTTCTGAACTAAGAGTGGTTCATCAAACTTTTCACCAAGACCCTTCATGGCATTCACAAGTTCTTCAACTCTTAAAAAATACTTGCTAACTATTTCATCTTCATTCATCTTTAGTTGTTCAAATTTCAACCTAAATGTTTGAANAATATCATCTAATTCTAAATCAATATTCTTGTCTGCTTTAAACGATGCTTCTCTAGTAATGGATTTATCTTTGCTAATTCTCATTTCATATGCAGTTAAAGTTCCTAGAAGTTGATCAATGGACAAAGTTTTAGGATAATTTAATTCTTTTATTGCAGAGACTTTTGGATTAAATTTATCAGGTAGAGATCTTAAAATCTTCTGAACTAAGAGTGGTTCATCAAAATTTTCACCAAGACCCTTCATGGCATTCACAAGTTCTTCAACTCTTAAAAAATACTTGCTAACTATTTCATCTTCATTCATCTTTAGTTGTTCAAATTTCAACCTAAATGTTTGAAGTTTAGCATCTTTTACTTTCTCATTTCCTTCATAGTTGCTGATAAGTTTATCCCACATTTCTTTGGCAGTTTGAAGATGCATCACCTTTACAAATTCGGCTTCTGCAAGTCCATTCAAGATAGCATTCATTCCTTTAGCATTAAAGCTAAATTCTAACATATCATCCTTGGAATCTAGTACAACAGGCTTTATGTATCCAGTCTCTACTACATACCAAACATTAGCACCTAAGGCCATTAGATATGTTCTCATTCTAACCTTCCAAAAAGAAATTTATTTTCCATCAAATAGAGGAGGCTTACTGGCTGAAGTCCCTTCATGACTTGTCATGTTTAAGCTTACAGATCTACCTTTGAATAAAAGGAACCTGCTCTGATACCAATTGTTGAAATAACTAAGACAACTGAGAGGGGGGGTGAATCAATTGTTACTGTGCTTAAACAATAATAAATATATTAAACAATTCTTAAAAAATTCTTAATAATTTTTTCTTTTATGCACAGATTCCTTGGCAGTTACACTTCGAATCTTCTGGGGCAAAAGAAAACGGTCTCAGCAACTGAAACGCCAACCGATCAAGAAGCACGAATCAGTTTTACTAACTGATTGGTAACCGATCAATAAACTATGATATGGAACAGTAGCCCTCCAATCATATTCAAGTTTATCTGCACCGTTGGATGAAATTTATTAATCTTGCCTTTAAATCAGGTTTCAGCACTTCGGCATTCCTGTGGCCAAGTGTCTCTATACTTCATGTCGCGATATCTGAAACTCTGATACAAAGATTTTCTATGCTAACTCCTTCCTCTATATGACCATGGTCATGACCAAGCGCTTATGCATAAAGTGCTTTCCATGGATTCACTTTTCACTTTTCAGCATTTCGGGATCCCTGTGGTGAAGCTTAGCACCTCTAGCTTCTACTTCCATCTTCCATCGATGTGACCAATGGCTATGACCACGTGCTTATGCATAAAGTGCTTTCGCGGTTTCCCATTTCATGAATTTCCACACTATGCTCCATTGAATCCAAGTCAGCGAAATTCCAATCGCTTGCCACATGTCCTATGATTCGACAGTCCAAATCTGATCTTGATTCAATGGCTGCGATTGAGTCACGATTTTGGCATTCTTGTTGCATTGTTTCTTGCCTCTCCAAGTCGAGATTCACGAAACTCCGAAATGGAGTCGAGATCAATGGTCTAGATCTTTTGTTGTATTGGCGGTCAGGATCTTTTCGTGATTTCGCAAGTCTTCATTATGTCTGCATCGGGATTTTGGGATTTCATGAACTCGCTTCACCTTGCACCTTTTAAAGATCATGCAGATTCTCCTGGATCTGACAATGGTCGGTCCTTGCACTTGGATCTATCCTCCATATCTGCACGCTCTTCTTGTCTACATTGAGATTTGACAGTCATCGGGAGTTCTGAATTGTTGATCCAACGATCACTGTTGCTGCTCCTCCCCCATTATCACTGTGCTACTGATCATGCTGATCTTTGCCATTGCCATTCTTTCCAACAATCCTCTGCACTATCTCTTCTGATCTTATTTGAATCTTCTCTGTAGCATCTTCTCATAATTCCCATCTATTACATACTTTTTGTACTCATGTCATCTTCATTGTTGTACTTTCCATCAATGACAAGCATGCGCTGTCTGTTAAATATTTGCCAACAAATAGAACACTTTGCCTCTTCTCTTAATCACTATGACTGTCAAAACCATTCCAAGATTGCAGGCTATCCATTACAGGAGGTAAAAATGCATTCTGCATAGAGGTACCATATGGAGTGCCATATGGAGTGACGTATGAAGTGTTGTATGAGGTGTTGTATGAAGTGTCATATGAGGTGTTGAATGAAGTGCCATATGCAAATATACACCAGTAACTATCCACAATTTTAGGTAACCAGGAATCAATGGCATTTAATTGAATTGGTTCATGGCAATCAAGATCAAATGATGCAAATATTAGACATTTTCATGATAAAATGTCCAATTCAAAAGACTTGGACATTGATCTAACTTCGTATCATTATGATTTCCCCCCAAAAAAACATGCCTTCAAATTCGAATTCACTCATGCATGGAAACTCGTGCATGTGTGCAACCAATTCCACCCAAGGCGCACTAAAAAATGGAATTTGGTTATCCCATTATTCCTCACACTCACCTCTGCTCATTCCAATTTGCCTCTACTCATCTGCATTCACCCCTATTTTTAAACACTCTCAGCCTCTGTTCATTTCGTTCCGTTGTTCAGTTGCACTCGACCTCTACACAATCGTTCCCTTCCTTGGCCCGATTGCACCCTTTCTCTGTGAATTTCACCTTCTGACCATTCCTTCACACCATCATGATGCCCAAAAGATATGAGCCCTCTTTCTACGAATACCTCTTCACCATCCCTGAGTTTTCACAATGTAGGAAAGTATTTTTGCATGCATGCTGGGGGCCATTTTTGTCTCACTTGAAAGGCCATGACGATGGCATCTCAATGCAATTTTCCCTCAGTTTTTATGGGAAGACAACATGAATGGGTTCCCTCACCTTGGGAGTCTCAAAGGAATCCATAGCCACAGCCATGAAGCTTCCAAGAGTGGGAGATAGATGGTTTAAAAACCACCAGCTACTGCGATCAAGCTATAACAGGGTTTTTAAACCAAAATTTCAGAACATATCTAAAGCTAAAGGATACTCCAAGGAGTGGATAAATGAGGATCTAATCAAACCTCTCATAGTCATCACCAGGTTGATCACATGTGAAGGTAGATATTCCACCTTTAAAGCTTGTCACTTTCGATTGTTAGCCCACTTTCAATTCAATAGACCATTGAATTTTCCCTTCTTCTTTTTAAAGATCTTGAAGAAGATGTCCTCTCAAGTGAGGAAAAATGTAACCAATCCCTACAACAACTTCTTTCACCATGGCCTTATCAAACTCCTTGTTTTAACCGAATTGGAAAAACAGGGGCAAGCTTGGGATGAGTTCATTTACCAATTTGCAAACCCTCACTTGACAATCAAGAATAGCAAAAATACACTTGGTTTAAGGACTATTTCCCCATCCAAACCTCATTATCTGAGGACTCCAAACCCTCCTACACAAACCATTTCTTTACCAGAACAAAAATACAAGAAGCTTGTTGAAACCCCTACATCCTCAGCGGGTAAAAAGACCAAGAGTAAATATAAGAGAAAGACTATTGCTAATCTTTAGATGCCTTCAATATCTCTTGATCCTACACCCAAAAAGATACAAGAAGTGATTCAACAAGACTTTCCCACAGTTCCTACAAATAGGAGAGGAGCTAATTGGTTTGATAGAGGAACCTTTCGAAAGAGTACCTGGAGCACAAGAGGAAAACCTTATGCAAAATCCCTGACCACTCTGGACCCTATCCAAGTGTCCTCCAATCTCGAGAGTCCTCACAAAATACTTAAGGAAGTATCTGCAGATGAATTGAAGCCTCAAAGGAAGACAAAATATGAACCTACTTCTCCTCATCAACCCACTATTACTCCTACCTCACCGATGCCTACCCCAGATCTGAAGAATGATAGGATTTCTACATATTTCAAGGGATCTAAGCCTTCCTCAAAGATATTTGATCCTACTCTGTCCATGGAGAAATTACAACAAGAGAATTTTCAGCTGTTGCAACAATTGGAAGATAGGAAGACTATTGACACACATCTTCACCATGATAATGATGTCCTCCAACAAAAGGTGAATTCCCTTCAAAGGTTTGTTGACGAGATGACAAAATCCAACCGCAACCTCAGGGCACAATTGAAGCAACACAAGAGGCATAAGACAAAATCTTCATGGCAAGAAGGAGAAGCTTTTAAAGCTGATCCTCCTCAGCAAGCTTAGTCATGAGGGGCAATTTATTTTTGTTTGTAGTGGGACCTGCAAAATATTA
>JASDQU011178092.1:26323-39096 GCA_032191745.1 Picea mariana
GAAATGACAGACTTAGGCTTTTTGCACTATTTCCTTGGCCTCCAAGTTTTGCAAACCAATGAAGGAATTTTTATTTCCCAGTCTAAGTATGCTTGTGAAATTCTTCATCACTTTCACATGGATGATTGTAAACCAACCCCTTTTCCCTTCCAGTCTGGAGTCAACCTTACTGTCACCTGTACTTCTCATGAAGTTGATGCCACCCTGTACCATCAATTAGTTGGTAGCCTCTTATACTTGACTCATACCCATCCTAATCTTTCCTTTGTTGTTGGTATTGTTTTCCGGTATATGCAAACACTCCATGAAAGACATTAGAAAGCAGCTAAAAGTATACTTCGCTATGTCTATGGTACGGTTCAGTTTGGGATACATTACAGTTCAGGGGGGGACTCCTTTATTGGTTGGTTTCACTAATTTAGATTGGGTTGGTGACCCTGATGATCGAAAGTCTATTGCGGGTTATGTTTTCATCCTTGGTTCAGGACCTGTCACTTGGGCCTGTAAAAAACAACAGGCTATTGCACTTTCTTCAACAGAAGAAGAGTACTTAGAAACGGTAAATGCAAGTCAGGAAGCCTTGTGGCTTCGACAGATCCTTTCAGAGTTTGGATTCGAGCAGCAGCATTCGACTAGCCTTTGGTGTGACAATCAGAGTGACATCAAGATCACCAAAGACCCAGTTCAACATCAACGTAGCAAGCACATCGAGCTACACATGAAATTCATCATAAAGCTCATTCATAATCAAGTTATTTAAATTCTCTTTTTCCCTACAGAAGATCAAGTTGCAAAAATTTTCACAAAGTCTCTTACAGAAGCAAATTTTTCCAAACTTCGATCTATGTTAGGAGTTCAGGAAGTTGTCATTAAGGGAGGATAGGCTCTAATTCCTCCTTCCTTCTCCTATTGTGTCAACATTGTAAATCTTTCAATCCTATCCCAAGTTGTTCTTAAGGGAGGATTTTAGGATATTTAGACACTTAGGAGTTAGTTAAGAACTACTTGGGCTAATATGTCATTAGGTAAAAGTCTGTTTCTTTAGTATGCATTAGTATGCATTTGTAGTTAGGAAATCCGACGATCACGATATGTTCCCGATATAGAGTGATCTGATGGTTCATACTCTCCTCGATATTAATGACCATTGATTTGTGGCTTAACACCCGATTGGTCCATGATCTCTATGATCGATTGTGAGAAACTCTCTTGTAAAATCTCTCTGTAATCTTTTTCTTTTGCATTAATAAACTGCTCCAAGTGGCCACATTGGTTGGGGCCATGGATGTTTCCCCGTAGGGGTTTTACCATGTGAAAACATCGGTGTGTTGATATTCGATCTGGTTATGTGAGTGGTTACTGAAGGTTTTCATCCTCTGTTGGAATACCTATGTTGTCAAACATCCTGTACATGAGTTTTTATTGTGTTTATTTACTGTATAAATTGTTGTTCATAATTTAATTACTTTAGTTTAGTTTTGCAGGTTATTATGGAGGCTAGCGTTAATATGAATTTATCTTTTAGTTAATAGGAAATGAACTTGAAAGTTCTTAGCTACTAACCCTATGTATAATTAGATGATAGATATATTTTCTTTATGCTGAAATAAAGTTTAAAAACTGAGTTAAAACAAAGATTCTAGTTCATGGTTTATTTGGAAAGCTTCGGTGGATGGATAGTTGTTAGTTTGCTTATCTAATTGTTGTTTAGTTTTGATCATTTCATTGTTAGTTAGTTTGCTTATTTAATTTCTTGTCATATGTTGAAATATGATTTAATTTCTGTTTTATGAGTATTTTCCATTTGCAATTTAATTTGTTAAAATATAATTAGTTTAGTTTATTTCATGTAATTTCATTTTCTAGATCTAGGTTGCAATTTTAATTCAAATTTGATTAGTGAGTTTAGTTTTCAGTTATGAATCTAAGTAGTATGAATTTTCTTAATTAGCATAGAATGCAATTGAATTACATAGAGTAGTGTTTTCATATTGTTGATGATTAATGCATGATTGAATAATCACATGGATATGCAGGATAGTTGATGTTGCTTCTATAATGGCTAAGTTCTCACTGGATTGCCTAATTCACACTTTTCACTTTGCTATGGAAGCCAATATTGAGTTTATCCCTCTTGAGTTATCATTAATTTTTAAATGCCATCGTGATATTATAAGACACCATAGACATAACCATCAACATTATATTTGAGTTTCCTTGATTTTGTAGATTAGAGTATAGTTTCTTTTCTTTTTAGAGAAAAGTCTTCCTGCTTTGGTAGATTAAAGAACAGTTTCATTATCGTAGAATAATGAGTAGTTGTTGATGCTTTGAGTTTAGTAGATTAAGATTTACTTTTATAAATTAGAAGTCATTTTGAAGTTTAATTTAAGAATAAAGTTCACTTGTTTATTAACTTGATTAGTTTCTTATTGAGCCATCTTGATTAGTTTACTTGCTATAGAAGTTATCATAGGTCAGTTAGTTGATTGTTTGCTTGTTATTTTCTTTAATAGGGTAGTTGCTTGCTTGTCTATTTTCTTTGATAGGGTAGTTGCTTGCTTGCTGATTTGCTTTAATATCATAGTTTCTTATTGAATTTGAGTAGGTTAATTAAAGTAGTTTTTTGTTGTTATTACTCATTAGGTAGATTAAATAGATAGTTTGATTTTTCTTATTGTCATGATGGAGTTAATTTGCTTTAGGTAGGGTTTTCAGTTGCTTTCTTAGGACTATCCATTGATCCTTTGATCAAAGGTTACTTAGGGTACATAGTTTAAGTTTCTTAGTAGGGTTTGCTCATTAATAGCCTTTGCTTGAATAGATTAGTTCTCAGATAGCCCATTTCATTAGTTAGACTATACTACCTCTAGCGTTTCTTCCTTGGAACACATAGTGCTACAACTCTAAGTTTACTTACCCTAGGTTGATAATTTAATTGAGGGTTTTTAGTGTTTTTTAGTGCATATAGAATACCCATCAGAAGGATAAAAAAGGGAACCGACGACAAATACATAGGAAATATTCCATTGATTTATTTTAATTGTGATGGTATTGGTCATTTCACTAACAAATCTCCCCATAAGAAAAAGAAAATAAATGAATAAGGTGATTCAAATAACAAAAAACTGTACAAGGGAAAAAGAACAAAAAATAAATGTTTCAAGAAGAACTTTTGCACAAAAGAAGACATCACCTCATCCGATGGAGATGAAGATAGTGAAAGCGAGACAGAAAGGGTTCTATTCATGGAAATAGAAAATTCCAATGAAGAAGGCACCAAAGAAGAATATGAAGAGGAATAAGTTGACTATGGAGAATAACTTTGAGTGCTATAGAAGTTATAAAAAGAGAAAAGAATGAAAACAAGTCACTGCAGGAAGAACTAAAAAGAAAATAGGAAACTCAAAATTCCAAGTCTGAATAAATAGAGAAGATTATCACTAAATTAAAAATTCAAGTTGAATAAGACAAAATAATTGAAGAACCACTCAAAGAACAGTCAGAAGAAAGAGACATAATCATTGGAAATTTGGAAGTAGAGATTGTCACATTGAGAAAATATCTTCAAAAGAAAAACACACAAGACGACTCAAAAATTTTGGACGATATTATTAGTAGTCATAGGCCAAATCATGAAAAGTTCGGACTTGGATACAATCAGACAGAAAAGGGATCAATTTCCAAAACAACAGATCAATAAAAACAACCGAGAAGTTATGCAAAGACAGTCAAAGGAGATAATAACTTTTACAAGGAAGATCACAGAGACACTCCTCCACCTAGAAGATTTAAATTTCAGAATCAAGGACAGTCAGAAACAAGAATGCCTCAAGAAGAAGAAAGATTCATAAGAGTAACTCATTTCATAAGATATTCAACTCCTAGGTATCAAAATATACTCTTTGGTTTATGTTATTCATGTAACAATTTTGGACATAAAACTTTAAAATGAAGAGAAATTAGCAGAAACATAAACAACTTTGAAAGTCATGCACAAAATGGTTATCCAAGAAGGCCTAGTAAAACACAGAAAAGAAGCTACAACATGTTTGAATCCTTGATCACTGAAGTGGAATGTTACAAATGCAACAGATTTGGACACATGGCCAAATATTGTAGAATGATAGTCCCTCCTAGAGAATCACAACAAAATAACAATAGTCACAGACAAGAACCCCAGCAAAGAATATAATGGATAAGAAAGAAGAATCAGTATAGCAATGAAGAATGCACACTCACTCTACAAGATAAACACAAGAAACATGGTTGGTATGTTGACAATGGCTGCTCAAAGAACATGAGAGGTGATGAGAAAAGGTTTCTAACCTTGAGAAAGGAAAGAGATGGATGAATCTCCTTTGGATATGATGTCTTAGCTAGAATCATTGGAAGAGGACAATCAGAATTGGAAACAATGATACCAAGGAAGAAAATGTTCTACTAGTAGAAGATATGAAACATAATCCTCTAAGTGTAAGTCAAATGTGTGACCAAGGTCATAAACTTGTGTTTGGTTCACAAAAGTGAGAGATAAGAAAAGCAGGTTCAAGAAGATTGGTTGCAACAACTATAAGAACTTCAAGCAACATATATGTATTAAGTGAAATTGGAAATGAAAAGTGTTGTATAAGAAATGAATATGAAGTTTGGCTATGGCACAGAAGGATGGGTCACATAAAATTTCACAACCTTGTCAAAGTCTGCAAAAAGGAAGCAGTCAGAGTAACGCCCCAGATCACGAAACCAACCAACACCTTATGAAAACATTGTCAACAAGGAAAGAAAACAAAGACCAAATTCAAATCAAAGGAATACTCCACAATAAGAGCTCTAGAAATTTTGCATGTCGATCCAATTGGACCAACTAGAAAAAATGGTTTAAAAGGTGAGAAATATGTTATGTTTTTAGTTGATGATTATACAAGGATAACTACAGTTTCTTTTCTCAAGAAGAAGTCATAAGCATTCCATAACTTCAAGGTATACAAGGAAATGGTTGAAAATGAAATGGATTCAAAAATCAAATGTTTCAGATATGATAATGGAGGAAAGTTTACTTCAAATGAATTTATGGACTTATGCAACAAACATGGAATAAAAAAAAAATTATATGTTTCTATGACACCTCAATAGAATGGATTTGTCGAAAGGAAGAACAAGACAGTACATGAAATGGCTCGAACTATGTTAATGGATTCCAAGTTGACATATGTATTTTGGGCACATGCAGTGCATACAATATTTTATATTCAAAACAAAGTAATTCTCAGAAACAATAGTGATAAAACTCTCTACGAGATATGGAAAGGAAGACTAGCGAATGTGAAGAACTTCAAAGTTTTTGGAAGAAAATGCTACATCAAGAGATAAGATGACATATTGGGAAAGTTTTATTCTCATGTGGACAAAGACATACTTGTTGGCTATTCGAGCACAAGAAAATAATACAAATGTTTCAATATGAGGCTCAACAAAGTTGTGGAAAGAATCAATGTGACGGTTGATGAGACAGGTGTATGAAAAATAAAGGAAGAAGAAAAGGATTCAATGGAACATGTTCATGAAGAAGAAGCAAAGGAAGAAGAAGTAGTAGAAGGGGAAGATGAAGAAGAGAAGTTAGAAGCAGAAGAGCAAGAACAACAATATCTTCAAGTACCTCCAAAGAAACCTATCAAACGAATAGAGAGGAATCATCCATCAGATCATATTATCAGGAACAAAGATGCAGGAGTTCAGACTAGAAGAAGAATTCATTCACCAAAACAACTGTACCTAGCACTTTTATCTTTGATTGAGCCAAGCAACTTTGAGGAAGCCATCAAGGATGAATTCTGGATAAAATCCATGGATGAAGATTTGGATCAGATAGAGAAGAATAACACTTGGGAACCAATTCTGAGGCCAAAGTACAAGAATGTGATTGACACAAAGTGGGTCTTCAGAAATAAATTGAATGAAGATAGACATGTTACCAGGAACAAAGCTAGATTGGTATGTAAAGGATATGCACATGTTGAAGGTATTGATTTTTAAGAAACATTTGCCCAAGTTTCCAGAATGGAAGAAATAATATTGATCCTAGCTTATGCATGCTGCAAGAATATTAAAGTGTATCAGATGGACGTGAAATTAGCCTTCATGAATAGGGATCTATAAGAAGAAGTCTATATTGAGCAACCATAAGGATTTCATTTGTTAGAGAATGAGGATTATGTTTGCAGGTTGAAGAAGGCCTTGTATGGTCTAAAACAGACCCTCAAAGCATGGTATTCTAGACTGGAAATATATCTACAGTAGAAAGGGTCCAGGTAAGAAAATGCAAACAACAACCTCTACATCAAGGTAACTCAAGATAGTTTTTTGTTAATTGAAGTTTATGTTTTGTTAAGTGATGATGACAGGATGATCCAGAAAGTTTCAAAGGATATTCATAATGAATTTGAAATGTCATTACTTAGAGAATTATCCTTCATTTTGGGTCTTCGGATATTTCAAAGAAACCAAGGAATTTTTATTTCTCAAAACAAGTATATTAGAGAAATACTAAAGAGGTTCAGAATGGAATATTGAAAACCAATCAATACTCCTATGTAGACTAGTTGTAAGATAAGTAAATATGATGATTCAAAGTCTATAGATAACAGGGAGTATAGTTCAATGATTAGTATCTTATTTTATGTGACACCATCCATACAAGGTGTAATGCAGGCAGTTGGACAGGTGGCATGATTTCAAGTACCACCAAAGGAATCACATGTTCTAGCAGTAAAGAGGATCTTCATATATCTCAAGGGTACAAAAGAGTTTGGATTATGGTATCAAAAAGGAAAATATTTGTTAGGACTCAGAAATGTCACATTTTCATCCACCTTTCCCTTCACTATTCCTTACATTTCATCGTCCCATTAACCTTCCATCATACCATTTTCATAAATACATTTGGGTTTCACATTATTATTTTCCACTTTATTCATTTTAGTATTATAAGTGAATTATGATTAAATATTAGAAAATTAACATATTTTCATTATATCTGAAGGTTGGATGAGTTTTATGATGTGTACAAGTATATTTGAAGATTTCAACAAAGTCAAATATTACCACCTAGCCTTGAATTCGAATTTCATCTTCAATCTTTGAAGATTTGAAGAATATTTGGGACAATAATTCAAGCATATTCAAAGGAGAAGATCATGGAGATTTTGATGGCATGTCTTATCCAAGATTTGTGAGAGATGTGTGGAGGATTTGAAGGGATCATATCTTGTAATAATAGGAAAGTGGTTGAGAGAATAGTGGATCTGTAATTATGAGAATCTTATCTTATCTTCAAGACTCTTATGTATAAAAGAGACTGTTCTCTCTTCATTTGGGGGAGTTAGAGAGGAAGCATGTAATTCATAATTTAGTCTTGTAATTAGGAGAAGGGGATTCTTAGCTTTGATTATTTCATTGTTATTCTTTCATGCTTTGTCATTTAATTCTTGTAATATAATTTGAGATTGATCTATTGTGTGAGCTCACATATGTCAATTGTCGTTCAACTATTCACATGTTGTATTTCTTTCCTAGATTAATTTCCTGCTTTCCTAGTTAGTCTTTCAACGCTTTCCTAGATTAATTTCATTTCAGCAATTTAGATTAGATTACTTCTACTTCAGTCTTGCATATATAGTGTGTGTGCTTCGCAAGACTACGAACCTTAGATTAACAAATTAAATAGTTGGGAAAGTACTACAACGAAATTAAACGACAATGTTTTCACCCAACAATATCCATCACTTATTACCTACACAGATGAATACTCGGCAAGTTGCATTGATGACAAAAGAAGTATAAGTGGAGAAATGTTATACTTGGGTGAGTGTTTGGTATCTTGGCTAAGAAATAAACAATCATCAGTATCATTATCTACAACCAAAGCAAATTATATTGCAAAAGAATAATGTTGTACATGGGTTCTATGGATGAAACAAACTTTGACAGATATAGAGGTTGAGTATGATGAGCCCATTCTGATATATTGTGATAATACAAGCGTCGATAGTATCTCAAAGAATTCAGTGATGAACTCCAAGACAAATCACATTCCAATCAATTGTAATTTTCTATAGGAACAAGTTCCAGAGAAGAGCATTCGAGTTGAGTATGTTGGCACCAAAGAATAGATTACAGACATCTTTACAAAATTGTTTCCAAGGGAAGCCTTTGAGTATCTTCGTTAGAAAATTGGCATATTTTCTACCCCACAATGAATTTTGAATTATATTCGTATATGTCTTAGAATTACACGAGGAAACACCATTAAGAGGACAATTTAGTTTGTGGGATCAATTTCATGAAGAGTTCGGGTAGGGGGAGCAACCTCAAGGATAGTTCAATTAGGGGGAGTAGCCCCGACGGGAAGTTACATTTTCCATTGATGTCAAAGGGGGAGATTTTTCTTATATGCATGGATAGAGAATTATATTCTTGGAAGAAAATACCACACACATTTGTAGAGAGAAATTGAGAAAGAAGAAGCAAGAGAAAAATAATGGAAGAATTCTCATTAACTGTATTCCACAATCAAAGAGTGAATAATTTACAATAGATATAGGATAAATGAGTAACTAATGAGCCATAGTGGTGGTATAGATTGATCTAGACACACACCAGCAGTTACAGGAGTAAACTTCCACCTAGTCTAGTCTCTCAGACAGTTACGGGAGTGAACTACCACCTAGTTGAGTTAACTAGTCAATCAGTCTCCAGTTAACTGACTAAAACAGAGTGTAGTGAGGAGTAGATCAAGGAATCAAGGGTAATGCACCAGTCTGGTGATGATCCCAAGGCAAGTGTGCATTAGCATGGTGATGATCCCAATGTTGCATGGTGACAAAACCAATGCAACATCTAGACTCAACTCAACTAGTCAAACTAAAGTGTCAACTGAAAGAGAATATTCTTCAGGTGGAATATTCTCCCATGAAATATAGGAGACTGAATAATGAATAATAAACAAGGAAAACCCTTAGGAAAAATAAATCCTAGGTGTGTGTGAAGTAACTCCAACACCCCCCCTGAACATCACTATGGTGAAAATAAAGAATGGGTCTCGGAAACAAGGCCATGTTAGGTACCCAAATACAAAAGATACACTGAAATAAATGAGGAAAGAGGGAAAACCTCATGGGAAACCCCCCCTCAAAATACAATGCATAAAAAAAATAAAAAATGAGAAGGAACAAAAAATAGTTCCTAAGCAACCTTGTCCTTCACTCCAAGAAGACCTCACAATTGTGCAAGTTTGTGCTCGTTGAAGATTTTGTTGAAGATGTAGATGTATGACATATATGATGAAGTATATGCACTATTGATATTTCCACACATACCCACTTTCTCTTCTTGTAATAAAGAATATCTAAATAAAGTTTGGATGGAATTTTGAAAACTGTGTGGCTGTTTCTGGAAAAATGTTGAAATTTTGTTGATTTAAAAATGATTGTAACTTCACTTCCCGAACTCCGTTTTGGACGATTGTTTTTTTGAAATTGGATATTTTCCCAAGAGGAATTCAAATATCCAATTTTTTTCTGAAAATATTTCTCATAAAATATCATAATTGAGTCTAATGTGCGCGACTCCTTTTTTGTCTCATGAGATGCATGCATTGAGCATGGAAACGTGTCTGCATGTGACTCTTGAGATGCATTCCATATATATTCCAGATGAAATTCAGAAAACAAATATGAAATGGAGTAGACATCATCTTCAATTAATGGAATACATTTTTTTGCAAATACTTTTGTAGAAGACTCTTCATAATGAGATGATTGATCTTCGAATGACTTCTCTTCTGGCTCTATCTGTTCAAACTCTTGCATGAAATATTCACAATATTATTTATTCCCAAATAGAAACTCCAATATGGTTCATAATTCATTTGGATTTGATTCTTGTGAATCATCATATACTTGGTGGAGAATTTCTGGAGAAATAGACAAGAAGATAAATCCTATGGCCATATCTTGTCTATTGAGAAAGTCATTTTTCTCATCGACGGAATCAGGATCTACTTCCATTGCCATGGTTATTTGGCATAAGCCTCTACTTTTTAGAATAAGTAGAATCTTTAGCTTCCACTCCAAATAGTTATGAGGTGTGAGAAGTAGTATCGGTGAGTAAAACATATATTCCATCTTTGTTGCGTTCTTCAATCTTCAGTACCTGCAAAAGTAATTTAGTGTAGATTTTTCTTAGAAGTCTGTTGGCTCTGATACCATGTAAATGTGTTGAACCTGCACAAAATATATCTATATAGAAAATACCACACACATTTTCAAAGATAAATTGAGAAAGAATAAGAAAGAGAGAAAGAATGGAAGAATTATCATTAACTTTATTCCACACTCAAAGAGTGAATAATTTACAATAGATATAAGATACATGAGTAAATAATGAGCCATAGTGGTAGTCTAGAGGGATCTGGACACACACCAGTAGTTACGGGAGTAAATTGCCACCTAGTCTAGTCTCTCAGGCAGTTATGAGAGTGAATTGTCACCTAGCTAAGTTAACTAGTCAATCAGTCTTCAGTTAACTGGCTGAAACAGAGTGTAGTGAGGAGTAGATCAAGGAATCAAGGGTAATGTGCCAGTCTGGTGATGATCCCAAGGAAAGCGTGCATTAGCATGGTGATTATCCCAATGTTTCATGGTGACAAAACCAAGGTAGTATCTATACTCAACTCAATTAGTCAAACTGAAGTGTCAACTGAATGAGAATATTCTCCAGGTGGAATATTCTCCCCAAAAATATAGTAGACTAAATAATGACTAATAAACAATGAAAAACCTTAGGAAAAATAAATCCTAGGTATGTGCGAAGTAACTCCAACAGGAGAGAGAGCATAGAGGCATGATTCTAGAGGGAGTTGTTACACATTATTTTGGTCATCTTGGTGATCCACTGACAATATGTGTTCATGTTCCCAAAAAGGGACTTTCTCCATGAGGAAAGTGACTGGCTTCCTTTTCCAAAAAACCTTATTAAGGAGGGTTGCCACAGGTTGCATCATAAGCAGGGTGCGATGATGCATGGTCATAGCAATTTTCCCTAAAACTTGTTTGCGATGTCTCTGCAGGTGGCTCTACAACTAGGGTGTGACGATGCCAAAAGGATAAGAAAAGGTTAGACTTCACGAAAGTTCTAGAAGGGGTTCTTCTAGAAGGTGAGGTGGCATCTGTATGGTTGGGATCCTACTCGCTTCTCTGATTTGGTGGGATCATCCCAATCTCTTTAACCATCTCTCTCTCCCCTATATAAAGAGGGATTTCTCATGGAAAAGGCTAAGTTCATAGGTGAAGAAAAGATTGATTAAGTTCAAGAAGGTTGAATAAGGCTAATATTGTATGGAGAATTCTACATTGAGTCATTCTTGAAAGCTTCATTTCAGTTTATCAAGTCATTTTGGATCCTCTTCATTCAAGATTGGAACAAGTGTGTGTTGGAGCAAAGGGTCATCGGAAGGGGACCTTGCAACATCAAGGCTTTGGTTGTAATCTCCACTTTCATTAGTATATAATACAATGATATGTTTCTTTCCCATAAAACTCATCTCGTTTTATTGTATGATTCCATGATCATGTACATAGATTATCTTTGAGTATGCTATATTTATTCCACTTTGGTTGGATTGTGTTCTCTTGTAGATCTGATATCACAGGAGCACTGGAATGGAGCTAGGATGACGACGACAAGAGGAAGCGATATTTAAATGGTATGTCACCCATCTTTCATTTGATAGTAAACTCAATGATTAGAGCTTAGGGAAAGTGTCATGTCATGTTCTATTGTGTTCTAGATCTAGGTGGATATAGGGAGATCTTTTTATGTCCGCATTTACAAACAAGTCCCATAAAAAAATTGGCAACCATACTGGGGATACAACCTCCTTTTTATTTTTTTCTTCCCATTTTACTTTAGCCTACCTTCTTCTGATATTTTTCATTCTCTAAGTTTGTGGGTGATCCACCTAGACTCCCTGGGTTTAGAAGTTCTTTTGGATTCTTTTTCTTTCTCCCATTTTTTTCAAATTTATAGACCTCGTCGCATTGTACCTTGCTGACAGCCTACAACGACCTTGAGACATTTCCCCCTGCTTAGCTAATTCAATGCAAAGACATCGCACTCTTCTCTACCAGTTGCCTATGATGACCCTATCTCGTTGCACTGTGTCTAATTCCTAGACTGCGACGCTACTGTAGGATTTTATGGAGTGAGTCATTTTTCTTTTTACCACCCAGATTTGTCTTAGAATCCTGGGGTGAAATTCTTATTCCCATGATTGATTGATTCTTGATTTTGGAGCTTGCTTATAGTTGGTTTTTAGTGATTGAAAGTCCTTCTTTGCTTTTTGCAATTTTTTTGCTCATACTTATTATCACAAGGATATAATATCGGATCTCCATCTGAGTTCTTGTTTGACAAAGGGTCTTTGGTTTGTCTTGAGTTTTGGATTCATTTTGTTTGTCAGATTGTTTGTTGATTAAAAAACATTTTTTCTTGCTTATGTCAAGAGTTTTTCTTGTCTTTTTCATTTTTTTCTATATTGCGAATTTGATTTGGGAATAGCGTTGAGAGTGTTTTTTATTTTCTTGGATTGTGTTTTCCTTTCGTTATCACAGCTCTGATTTTGTCTTGAAAAGGAAGAATCGAATTCATCTATTCTTTTTAGCAATCTCTCATAAGAAAATTTTTACATTCGAAATATTTGTAAAGAGAAGAAA
>JASDQU011178093.1:0-17175 GCA_032191745.1 Picea mariana
GTTTTTGACCAGCAGAATGAGGACGTGATTAAGGAGCAAAAACCTAAACAAGATGATGAAGTGCCAACCCCTGCTCCTCACTCTGATGAGATCATCCAAGAACCTGCTTCTCCTGCACAACAAAGCGAAGATGAGGTTAGTTTCTTTCCACTTCAGGATTCCGATGACACCTTATTCCTTGATTCAAAAAATGAAGGAGAAATGAAAGCTTTGAACAAAATGGATATTCCTTGCTGTACAATCGAAGACAAAGAAGCAATCCATGAGGGTGAAAAAATGACACATGTTGAAAACGCCAAAGTTCTCGAAGCCCCTGCACAAGAAGAAACAATAAGTTTCCCTCCTCCCTTAGTTTTTGATGATGCTTTACTTTATGATGAAGGATATGAGGAGGAGGAGAATGAATTAGCAAATGTTTCAAACCCCGCATGTTATGACATACATAGTGGCATTGTTGATAACATTGATGAGTTCATACATGTTGGGAGACATAGGTGGGATATAGTTGGTTATGACCTGGATCCCATCTATGAAACTGAGAGTCATTTCCAAGTGTTTCCCTTGCAATTATCACAGCAGATTACTTTTGACCAGTGGCAACAAGGAGATGAAATTTCTACCTGTACTTTTCAAAAAACCAAGGATGACCTAGTACCTTGTTCTTCTGATGATTTTCAGTCTTACCTTGATATTTTTGATGAGTACCCTTCTAACCACTTGGATTCTTTCCATGAAGATGATTGCCAACCACCACTATGCTCGGATTTTGATATAAGTAAGAACATTGTTTGCCTAAAGAAGGATTCTCATGACTTCTCACTCCAGCCACTTGTTATTACTTTACCTTGCTTTTCCATTAAAGGTGTAGTCGGGAAGTATATCTTTTATATAGATTTTCCTCTTAGACAAACCCTAGAGTCCAAGGGTTGGTTAAATATTACAATCTTAAGTGTATCTTCTCAGTTTTTCAACTATCCCTTGAGAATTTTCCGGTCGTCTAATACATCCTTGTCATTCCCTTCCCAGACTTCACGGTATGAGAACATCTTAGGTAGCCAGTGTGCCGACCTTTTGAGTCAATGTTCTGAACCTTGGGCTTTTCTTGACCTTTTTTCTGAAGTGGATTGAGTACTTTCCTCAGAGATGGACTTGGCAGGATTTTATTCCTCCCACGCGCCTCCATGAGTTAGACTTTGAGATTTCCGATGATATGATATATATTCTAACTCATGACATTTTTGTGCTTGATTTATCACTATTTTGGTCTATGATGAAGCACAAAGGCAAGTATCGTGGGACATTGTTGGATTGGCTACACTGGTCATTTGACTACATTGAGCATCCAGCCAATAGGTAGGTAAAGTTAGGTACTTTGCTTTACATTTGCATTTTTTTACTTCAGTCTATATATGCTGGGGTGGCATTACCGCCCCATTTTTTGTTGTTGATGCCCCATCGAGATTGAGAAGGTCTGCAGGTTATGCCAGAGATGTTGAGGTTCTCATGCACTCTACGGTGAGCACATATCTCCGAGTAGGAGCCAGATGTTATCCCCGATTTCTAGGGATAACTAGGAGATCATGTCTTGAGGCCCACAGGTCCTAGACATGGAGTACCGAGAGCAGGATTGACCGGAGCATAGCCCTGGAGGGCCCATCCTTTTCTTCTCTCATCAGATTCATCTTGTCAGTATCAGCAGCATCCATCACCTTCGGCTTGGTCTTGTATCAGAGGAGGTTCTTGCTCCATGAGGTAATTGGTCCAGGTATCATGGTATGTGTCACCTTTGATCATTAAAACCTTTAAATATATGCATCTGATTCCTTTTATCTCTGACAACTGCTTGGATATTACATTATCCCACTTGAACATGCTTGGGGATATTGACAGGGTGCTCTAGCAAGCCTGTACCCATAGGTATTGGTTTGACACTGGGGGGATTTTTGAAGATCCATCATTCGCTCCCATCATACCACCACTCTTTCATCTTATCTCCCGCTCATTTATTCCATTCCCCTTGTCTGGGCATTGGATTGACCTATTTGTAGGGTTGAACCTTATCTCATGGGAAGAAGGAGCTAAAGGCCCAGAAGGTAAAAGCCGCGGGTAAAAGATAAAATCCTAAAAAAGAAACCTCGAGATGCTTTGCCCAGGGATCCCCGAGAAGGAAATAAAAATCCTCTTGGTAAGAAACAAGAGGGACCCGAGAAATAAGAAATAAGATATAATTAGAGGATAGGGGGTCTCATCACGAGCCAACCTATTAGGTCCATGGGTACCTAGTAGTATGACATTGCCACCATCTGGTTACCACGCTAGGGTAGTGACCTTTGGTTGCATGGCCAAGGGAAAGGGGGTCTCATCACGAGCCAACCTTCTCATCTCTATGAAAGTACTTGTGGGTAACACTGTCAGCTCTAGTCACCATGCCAAGGTAGTTTCCTCTAGCTAGCCCTTGAATAAAAAAGAAAAAGCAAATAAAAGAATAAAGGAAAGAACGGGCTTGGAAAAATGCATCCATGACAGGTACAACTCGCCTTCTACAAAGGCACCCACAGATAACATTATGCACCCTTGGCTCTCACTTCATCCACATGTCTGGACATCCCCTAGCCACATCACCTCACTTACATGGCTTGGATGAAGTCCTTCTGGAAACTTTCCTTTCCTTGTGGATACTATCCCAATAGGACGTCTTGTCTTTTTATCCAGTCTTGTATTGTAGGTTTTTGTAATGTCTTTGAGCTATTGACTGATGTAATAGGGTATTATGCATATGTTTGATAATATTGATGATGAAATGTGATTAACATTTCTATGATCCCAGTGACTGATGAGCCCATGGAGGGTGTAATATTTGATGTGTAGGATCATGCCCGACGAACAGGTACCATTTGGACCGATACACATGGGGATATGATCAGTTCGGACCTCCATGGGGCTNTGGATGAAGTCCTTCTGGAAACTTTCCTTTCCTTGTGGATACTATCCCAATAGGACGTCTTGTCTTTTTATGCAGTCTTGTATTGTACGTTTTTGTAATGTCTTTGAGCTATTGACTGATGTAATAGGGTATTATGCATATGTTTGATAATATTGATGATGAAATGTGATTAACATTTCTATGATCCCAGTGACTGATGAGCCCATGGAGGGTGTAATATTTGATGTGCAGGATCATGCCCGACGAACAGGTACCATTTGGACCGATACACATGGGGAGATGATCAGTTCGGACCTCCATGGGGCTGAAGAGCCCACCAGATGGATGCCGAGACCCCATCAGAGGGCAGAGATAGGACAATGGTTGATTAGGGTCTTGCACCGAAGAAGAAGAGGACGTTCCATCAGAGGCACTTTGGCAGAGCCCGACCTAGGGGGAATGACCCCTTTTCAGTGGAACATTGGCCTTGGAAGGCTCAGGACGTCCCCATCCTCACCATGATGTCATCCAACTTCATGGACATTTTTGGAGGCAGACTGGGCAGCAGTGGCACATGTGGCATGTTGGAGAGGCCCCTGGGGGGCTAACGTTTTTCTCTTGGATGTCTCATTTTCCCTAAAAGGGGCTAGCGCCTCCCTTGAAGGGGATTTTACCTTTTTTACAGCTCAGTTAGGGTTTTAATTTGACAATTTAGTGTAAAAACAGTATTATGGCATTGTCGGCTTTTTTATGACCTAAAAGTTAATTAAGGTCATTGATACAGTATATATTGAGGAGTTTTAGCCTCATTTTATCATAACACATCACTCACTCATTAGTCAGGTCTGATTTTAGCGCCCTACTTGGGTATTTTTTCTAGTTTAGTGAGGCACACTTGTTGAAGGAAGGCATTTCTTGGCATTTTATGGTGTTTCTCTTGAAGGAAGGTGTTACAACTAGGGTTTGCATGGTTATTTCTTGATGAATTGTAAGTATTTTGCTACAAAACTTCTTGATTGAATTATTGTAGTCTTATTTTCTTACATGTATTTATAATTTTCTGAATCAAAACCTTAGGTGACAAGAAAACAAGTAGGTCCTTGTCTCAAGTCCCCTAAAAGAGAAACTTTTTAGCGATTGAAGAAGGAAAAGAGCCTAGCCTTTTCTACACTCTTCTTCTTTTCTTCCCCTGTTGCTAGCCGTACTTTCCAGAAGTCAAGAAGGAGGATATGTGCTAGGCCTAGGTTATCTACACCTAGGGTCGTTCTTCTTCTATGGTTTGGTGATAGAGCCTTGCTATAGCAACACTCTCCCTCACTACACTCTCTTGTCTTGATTTATCCTTTATGCTAGCCATTTTTGCCAAGTGAACCTAAGGAAGGAGGAGAGAGCACGAGACCTTGCTTTAGAAACACCGGAGTGAGCCTCTCTCCCAGAGGGATTTGATTCTGGGGCCCTGCCATAGTAGCACTTCAGAACTCTTCCTTCTAGTCCTTAGTCGTCCTCCTTCAACCCTTGCGTCCTCCATTAAATTGACTCCATTAACCCCAAGGCACTGATCTTAGACCTCCAGCATTGAAGTGAAAGTGATCAAACAACTCTCAAACTCTTTTCTAAATTGAAACCCTAAGTAACTGCTAACCCTAAGTTGTTGACGTCATACTTGAATATCTCATCCTTATGCAACAACTTCTTGTTTAAAGAGTAATTGAATAGTGATTTAGGCATTAATTGAGGGTGTGTTGATATGTTACATTGAATGCCATGTCATTTCAGTATCTATTGAGGAAGTGATATTATTTGCATTGCTATATTGATAAACATTGACTTCGTCAATATTTATTTCCATAATTGCTTATTTAAATATCAGATAGTCTTGTGAAGTACTAACCCATTGAAATATAGCCTGCATATATTAGTTTGATATTGCTTTGTTCCAGGTAGGTGTTCTTCATTGGGGATTCACTTTATTATTGGTTGTTTAGCCGGGACTATCTTCTTCGGTGGTGATTTGTGAAGGGGGGATTTTAACTTTGTCCTTTTAACCTTTGCCTCTTCAAAACCCCAGGTCACCGAGGACGTCTCCTGTGGGCCTCACCTCCCTAAAGAGAAAGAACCTTCCCATCGAGGTGACATTGGGTGAGATAGGTTCCTGTTACGCCAGTTTGTACCTCAATCTTATAGCCATTTGACCTAGCTATAAACTGTGCGATAACAAGCTGTATAATAGAGAGTTTAAAAATCCAAATGAGACAGCTAGAGAAACACCTCCAAACTTACCCCTGCCCCTTTCATTGTCCATCCCCATCAAGATAGGGATAGATAAAATGACAAGCTTAATCCTAAGAGCCATGACCCAGAGAATCCAATCTCAGAATCAAAAAATCTAAATCTACGAGCATGCATACAAGGCCGGAAGAATAAAAGAATTCACACTGAAAAAGATGGCACTGAATCCTGTTCATTGCCACTCGCATGATGAAAGAAATATGGAGGCAGATTAAGCTTTTTGTTAAGGGGAATGAATTGGGTCATCATGATGAGAAATTATCTACTATAACACCTATTAAAAGCAACATTATTTTGGGTTGGGGGGCTCACAAATTGTTGTACAAGCTTCAATATGCCAGACTTTGAAATATATCTCAGTATTGCATTCACCATGTTGACGTCTTCTAAAACGTTGTTTTTTGTTTGCACCTGAGCTCCACAAATAACAAAACAGTAAGTACAACAAAGCATCAATCAAAGGCTTCCAAATAGAAATCTACTGTGGAAAAATTACCTGATTACTTTCACAGAGCTCCCGATAGGGCATCAACATCTCCTCATTCTTGGCTTCCACTTGTTTCATGTAAGCCTCTGCAGCTTCATTGTAGACTTGTGTGATTGGAATATAGTTTCCCACTACAACAGATCAAGAAACCCTAA
Source organism: Picea mariana (assembly GCA_032191745.1). NCBI lineage: Eukaryota > Viridiplantae > Streptophyta > Pinopsida > Pinales > Pinaceae > Picea > Picea mariana. The sequence goes on from JASDQU011178093.1 coordinate 5,855, forward strand.
ACCTCAGATGTTATATATATAACAATTTGAGAGGAAAATAAAATGAAGTTTGAACAATAGCCTGAGAGGATTTATATACTTGGAGTGGGAACTCCACGAATTGGGTGTCAAACATGTATGAGTGTAACGAACTATCCTGGAAAGAGAAGATTATCCTGAGCCCATCCATCAAGATATAATGCTACCGCTTTACATGCTTTCAGTCTCTATGAAATGAAAATTCTTATTTTCAAGAGGATCGACATATGAGAAGTAAGTCTTTGGACACCTGTCTTGAAATAGAGTAGTTATCACAAAATGGAAGTAAAATATTTGCAAAACATGAAGATTCCAAGAGAGCATAAAATGTGATCCAAATAACTGAATAGATGAGAAAAATTATAAGAATCTATAGTCCTCAKTTGGTGATCCGCCTCTCAGAGAGAGGCACATAAGGGGTTAAATCTTCAAGAGGGAGAACATCATAKAAAGAGGCTTGCTCGGCTTCAGCTGCCCGCCAAGAAAAGGAGGGTAATTTGATCCCACTAAGGMAACACCATTCACACGAGACTTCCTATCAACCAAGAACCYGAGACTTCCTATAAATGCCACGGAAGCACATGCATTGGGTACAGTAGCAGCTTAAGCTAGGTACATCCAGATACAATAAGCACAGGACCAGGGATAACAACTGTGCAAAAAGCCAAGCGATGTTTTTTTAGATTGTTCGGGCCCAGGGTTGGAATTTCAAATCCCAAMAGCCCRTCAAATTTGACGGTTTCTGTAAATCAAATGCTCGTTTTGACAGATTTAACTAAAAATGTTGACGGTTTGTCGAAATTTTYTAACATATTTGACGGGCAAATCACCCCGTGACGGGTAATTTKCTCGTCAAATTCCATCCYTGTTCAGGGCTATCTCTCCTGTCGTTGTTTGGGAAAGTGACTCTCTTCAGCGGAGTACTCATTGTTGAACCCCAACGGAAGGCTATTAGTGTTGGCACCAGAAACTGCGAAACAGATGGAGAGATACAATAGTTCTTTCTATTTTCTATTAGAGAGAGGGAGGAGCTCTACTATGAGTGGAAGACCTACCTACTAAGAGAGTCTCCCTCTCCAAACTATTACTTATTTATTAAGTATTATTTATTAATCATTTATTTTGTCTTATTTTACAAGTCTTCACTCGAAACTTCGTAGCGCTTTTATATTTCAAGATCTTGATATTTATGGTCGCACTCGCTAGCAGGAACAAGTCATGTTGTAGATGGTGCTTTAAATTTCTCTCCTGCACACATGTACCAACAATATTTACATGCATAATGTACCTCTCTTAAGCACAATTAATTCAACCTCCTACCATGCCAGTGATGGGGAGTATATGCATTAATGTAAACGTATAGATGGCATTATTTTGTTTTTTTTTTCAATTTTTATTAATTATTATTTTTAAATAGTCACCTCCAACCAAGGTTTATTAGTCCCATCAACCTTCTCAGCCAATAAAAAATTCAGAATTTTGTAATATCAAAATTTTTAATATATATTTCTTTTAAAAAATATTCATTTTAATAGTTAAAAATTCTAAAACTTTAGCCAACTTTACAAAAATTTGATACAAAAACCGATTGAGTCAATTCAGTTTAACCGAAAATCGATCGCTATATTCCCTGCTTTGGCAAGGACTAATAATAACCTGAGCATACATCTCCAACATAAAAAGTCATGCCAAATGCCATCTTGCCTGTGCACATAACCTTTCTGTGAGTTACACGATGGTCCTCTCCCTTCATCCCTAAAAAAAAATCATATTTCAACCAAACCATAAAGCAAAACCATTAACCAATCAACCTTGTTACTCCAACATCATGCTTCCAACTCAACTAAAACATTACATAAATCAAATTTACATCCAAGGAGTCAAAGAAACAAGCTTAGAGTTGTTGCATTTAGCTTCATAATCCAAGGAAGTGATAATAAATTGTAAATAGGAAGTGAGGAAAAAAGGTAAGGACCTTCTTGCAAGGTAGCAAGTTTAACTCGTGATTATTACCTTGAAACAATTTTGCATTGTATTTGCAAAGGAAGGCTTGCTGGTGGAATAAACAAGTTTGCTATATCATATGAATATGGCACTTGGAATAGTTAAACAATAAGGTTTTATGATTAGAAAAATAAAGCACATGATGTTTTTTAGTTTAGTCATCCAAGGCCTTCATTTCAATTGCAAGACACATGCCACATACAACAGAGTTGATATCTGTGCAAAGGAAGCATTTTCCAAAACATTGAGATAGAGGCGATAGGCCATGGAGTGCTAAAATGAACGCACACAATCTGATACAACACGGAGAGATAAAAGGTGGGCCACAACCCCTGCGTGCAACCAAGTCACCAAAGCACATGATGCCACAAACAGGGTGTGCCCATATTCATACAACACTGTCGAGATGAATACAAAACACTTCCCATAAAACTTTGTGTGAAATAAATGGTAACCGAAATGTCAAGAGGTCGAATCATGGAAAACAACAAGGCCATCTATATTTATGAGAAATGTGAGACACAACAAGCTGGTAAAAGCCCGAGATTGAAAGGGTAACAAACAAATTACGAGAACAACATTCGATTGGTGCTAGGCCTGTAGAGCCATTGATAATTATAAAATTGGCCAAAGGTAAAACTCAAAATGAAATGGGAGGCAATGGATTTATCACAAAGAATCAAGGGCAACGATCATGGCTTGGTGTTGGAAGGCTAGGTGTCAAAGGAGGAACGAGCACCAATGACGACAATCCACAATTCTAAAAAGTTTGGAATTAGATTCAAGCAAGAAACAATGAGAGAAAAACAAATGAGAGGTATGAAATGATAGGTGGGTCATCTAAAAGCCAAAGAACTTTGACCATGATCCCAATGCGATCAACGATCATCACTGTTGTAATCCATTACTCCTAAAAGAGTCAATATTTTAAATTGCCATAACATCAACCATTAACCATAAAACATCGATGGGATCAACACATGAGTTAGATATAACATAATTTTTTTTAAACAAAAATGGTTATGATTTGTATTAGAAAGTTGTTGTAGTTGTATTATTCAACACAATAATACAGAAGAAGAGATGTTTTCACATAATCCAAAATTCAACATATGATCAAAATTATAAAATTCTGATGTTAAAAATATTATATAATCCTTCATAGAGGATTTCAAAAGTTCCTACTAGTATAAACTCTAAAGAAGACACCTAATACCAATATTGTTTTGCATAACATAAATAAAACTTAAGCTCGTGCAAAACATGTTTGTTGTGCACTTCATCCTGGCCAACATTGGTGGGTTGTGATTCCTTTTTTTTCCGCATCCATGTCTTCCAACATTTGGTATAATATTTCCTCTTCTTTTGGCTCACTTAGAATAGAATCCAATGACATTGCGAGGTTGGAAGTTGTGACTGAGAACCCTTGTTTACGTTACAGACCATATTTCAGAGCAAGGAGCATTTTGCTTCCAATACTTGAATTTGTCTCTTTTGTCGAAAAAATATTTCCATTATCTCTACATTTTGAGTATTATAGATTTGTTCCTAGCCATGAACTTTGGACGTAACAGAGAAGACTAAAGTCACATTTAAATTGATAACTTCCTCATGTTTGCATAGAACCTGTGAATTTCATGAATTTTACAAAGGTAATTCTCATGCTTTCTAGCACTATCCATGTTCTTATGATTCTAGGTGTGCCCAAACAAAATTACCAAAATGAGACCAAATAAGTGGAGACGAGTTTTTGCTTCCAAAACAAAGATATGGGGGTCTCAACCAACCCACTCAAGGGTACAATCCCCAATATTGAAACTACCCAGAGTCAAGAGAATAAGGTTCTCATCATCCCAGCCAAACTCGAACAGAATTGAAACACAAAAATCCTAGGACTTTGAAAAATAAACACAAAGGATAACCACTTAATTCCTTTACAATCCCAAGGTTTGGAAAGCAAGTGCAAGATGATATCAAGAATCCACCCCAAATCCAAGTTAGGTTCACATAGACAAATTGACAGTGCAACAAAGTCCCGCATAGAGAAATTGCTTACCCAAAAGTTTAATAGAGTCGAATTAGTGAAGAGTAGTTGAGGATGATTTGTTCTCACCACACTAGAGTTATCCCATCCTTCCCTTATCACTAGAATCCCACTTGCATTCCAACTTAACCTCCAAGTCAATCAAAGTGCATGTGTGAAGGTACTATGGAAATAATGCCCATAACATTATGCTCCCAACTATATGTTATATCCTAACCCCAATAAAGAAATGAGGAGGACATGCATTCATAATTGGACTTCATAGAAAACCTATGGTATAGGGTGGGATGATAACTCCCYAKTTTTTTGAGCGYTCCTTCATTCAATTRYGAGGSTATATTGGTGTGATCSTCTAGTTGGMAWTCGTGTTATCTCAAGACATGTTAATACTTAATGTCTTCAAAGCGAAGAGATTCCTTTTGAATTCCTGCAATGAACCTAATAAGTTTACCATTGAATTGGGTGTTCAAGTTGTTCACGAGTCTGATAACTATAGAAGAATCCCCATTAACAATTATATTCTTAGCACGGCTTGAGTCCAATATTTTTAGCCCTTGGAGTAGCACTAAGACCTCTATCTAGTTGTTTGTTGCAATCCTAATCCCCTTTTTTAGTTAATTTATGGATTCCCAATGGGATCAAGGATGACCCCCTCACACTTGCTACCCTTGAACTAGGTATAACATATGACCAAAAAACTATGAAACAATACATTTCCACCACCTTTTAACAAAATACACGATACTAAAAGTTCACCACATGACTATGTAATATGAAAGTTAGAAACATGCACCCCATGCAAAGAACAATAGTACAATCAATCACTTATCACCCAACAATTAGGTGATAAAAATTTCACCCATATTTCACATGAATTTATTGTCGAGTTTTCCTTGTCAAGATAAAAAATGATTTGAAGTGGATCTTTTAGATTTCAAGCCCACGAAGATTAGGGACCAGGTGTAATGTCCCACTTATTAGATATTGATGTTCTCAATGTGGTTGGGAGGTTCCTACTAACCAGATACACAAGCAAAATATATTTTCATTCCCAGCTCGCCTTATTAGTGCAGACTATTATGAGGTCCCTTTGAACTAGTCATTACAGGATGATGAATTGTTTGATATATGTAGATGCCAGTTTGTGTTGCATTACTCACAGTCAACTGAGGAACATGCATGCCAGGTCTTAGAAAATACCTCTTCATTGGTTCGCCTAGGAGGCACATTTATTGGTATTATGTCAGATGCAAATGTAATTTTCAAAAAGCTACGTGAAGCTGAGGGTCGACAACCAGGTCATGTGTCATTTGCAGATTTGGAGTCTGTGTTGAATCTTCAAAAGAAACTCTGTGAAGAACAAGGGTTATCTGAATTATGAATACGAGATATCCTCTTGGAAAAAATTCTCGATGTCAGGACAAGACAACTCCTTCCAGTTTGTGCAATTATAGGGGGTATCCTTGGTCAGGAAGTCATTAAGGCAATGTCTTGTAAAGGTGATCTAATTAAGAATTATTTATTCTTTGATGTATTTAGAGAGGGATGGGTCTATTGATTTGATGCAAGATCTATCTGAGGCAGTGGCAATCTTTTATGGTTGATGGTTTGGCATGCTAGAGATTATTGCCTAGTTTGGTGTTGTCTTCCTTATTTTCACCCTAGGCCTAGAATTTTCTTCATAAAAGCTTCGAGTTGTTGGATCTGTTGTTGTTTTGGGAAGGTATCCTCCAAATCTTTTTTTTCATGTGTTATTGTGACATTATTGCTTTGTTATGTGGGAAAAAAATTTCAGAAGGTGTCTTTGTGGGTGCTTTCATGTCAATGCCAAAGTATTTTGTGACAGTTGGTAAAGAATTTGGTAATATCTATGGATGACATAAAGATGCATCTAAAATACACAATTGTAGCCACATTACAGTACACAGGTAATCGAAGGACTGCAATGACCAAGCAAAAAAACTAGAAATGGAAAACGTTACTTGTTGATTGGGCCAGCATGAGTGAAATCACATGATTCTATGCTTCAGCTTGTGAAAGATAATATTGCAAGCGTTATGGTACCTTGGTTTTAGAGCAGCTAAATCATTAGAATAGATCATGAGGGAGACATTTCCAGACTTGTTTGAAGCAAATCCTGACCTTCTATTTCAGTTGGTCGTAGAACATGCATATGTTAGTTTAATTCAAATTGGAAAACTTTTTGCCTTTTCTTATGAGAAATTAGATGAACTCTGGCTTGGTTAAACAAGTAGCATATTTTATAACTAGTTGTTTTGGAGGCAGAAATAGGAAAGTTGCAAAAGCTTTTGAAAAACATCAAAGACACAAGAGATCATCATTTTCCAACAATATATGTTTGGTCAACATACTTGCAAATGCGAAGGATACCTGCCTCTTATCTTTGAACAATCAGATTTTGCACAACTAGTAATCAAATAGATTGATAATGTGGGCCACTCAAAATTTACCAATAGGGCCATCATATTGGTAACATCCTTGTATGTGTTAAAGAAGATAAAATTGTCAGCGTTGTTGGGGCTTTTGTATTTGGACAGGTGGCAGCCAAAATTAAACAACAAACTCTCGTGTTTTAGAAAAGAAGGATAGCATATCAATCAGAGGTGAAGAAGGATAGCATATCAATCAGAGGTTTCGAGAGCTCCAAATTAGCCATGCAAGGCATATGATTATACCATAATCGTTAGACCCAAATCCCAACCATATATGCAGATTATCATATGGTTATTTGATGGATAAAATTTTGGAATTTATTGGAGAAAATCGTGGTTCAAATCCCACGAAATCCTCATATCACCTTTTTACATGAATAAAACCTTCATATGGTTCACAATCTCCACTTTATTTAAATAATGTATGGGATTACTATTATTTAAATAATAGAAGGTTTATGGTTTTCAACATTCTAGAAGGTCCACGTGTCATTCTCAAACCTTGCCACGTGTTAGTGCCATATCTTGCCATGTGTTAACACCATACCTTACCACATCAACTGCATAATCAGTTGTCACGTCACGGTCCATATAGCCACGTGTCACATCCCAGTGATGCCACGTGTCATCCTATGGGTGTGCCACGTGGCAGTATCTATGCATGTTTTGCCTTCAACTTTCAAAGGCCATAACTTTTGCATACAATGTTCGCTTGAGCCCATTAAAGTTGCATTGGAAAGCTCTCATCGAGCTCTTCATAATTGAGTCATTTTCATCAACATTTAAGAACATCAAATTTCCAGTCACAAAATCCACTTGGATTAGAGCCCCCTCTGGTCCAAGAGCCATCTTATGGCCTAAATTTGGTTTTCAAGATGTCTTGGCATTGTTCCTAAACAACCAAGAACATTCTCAAGTTACAACAACTTTCATAGAGCCACAAGGAGAGTTCATGTTAACAAAGCTAGTATTCTGATATGTATTCCATGGATTTTGTAGTACAATCACTATTTTGGTTCCATCTACTAGAAAAAATCTATAGCTTCATGCTTTCTATTTTTCTAGAAACCCTAGATCTCGAGCTCAAATAAATTTTAGAGGTTAATCTCCAATTCACGTGTCTCCAATTGTGTATTTTTGGGGTTCTTTTAGGGTTTTACTACTCTTTTGGGATTTGTTTGGGATATGCATAGTGACCATACCTTAGTTGCCTACATTCATTTCTTGCTCTATTTGCCTCACTTCACTCAATGCTCCATCTCTAATATATCTCTCACACTGATTTTCCAACCTATAGCCTTGTAGTATTCAAATATCTACACACCTTGAAATTCTTGGTGCCTCTTCAAGCTAAATCTATACCTGCATATTTTTCAAGCCATGTATGAAAGCATATTGATTCCTATGGAAAATCACATCATGGGTCATTGAGTTGAACACTCAAGGCATTTCTTGCAATTTCTCTTCTAGCATAATGTTTCATCATCAAGACTATGTTGAAATATTGTAACTGCAAAGAGTATTCTATTTATTATTGATTTATTATTCATTAGATCAATCCCCTTTTGTGGATTGATCATGTCGAGCATTGTAATTGACCAAATCCCCTTTTGCGGATTGGTTAAACCCTAATTGTATTATGCAAATTAAGAAGTCGACCCCCAGGCAATTTAAAGTGGTTTTGACCACTCAAGAAGACAAGTCGGCACTACCAGTGAAGAGACATCTTTTCAGCACCTGCCAGTTTGTATAAATAAAGAAATTCAACCACTCATTTGTTCACTCACTCAGCTCACTCATCTAGTGCACAAGTAATTGAAGGAAGCTGCAGTTACCAGTTGCCGGAAGAAGGAAGAGAGAGAGGCGCATTGCTTGGGAGAGGATATTCTCTATTGTTTGGTTTATTGTCTTGGCATTGTATTGGCTATCTATATCAAGGAAGTTTTTGTTGGGTTTTCTTCCCCATGAGGGTTCCCAGGATAAATGTTGCATATCTTGTGATTGTGTTTCTCTCAGTGATCCTATCTATGCCATGGTTATCTAGTAAATTGAAAAGAAACCTAATAATAGCTTAAACCTTAACATGGTATCATAGCTAAGCTAAAGAGAGCATCTTTCACTGGATAAAGAAAAACGTCACTGTTGTCGTACAATAAAATTAGGGATTTTTGTTGGAGAGGAATTTTTTCCTAAAACCCATCCAGAAAAGTGCATCCTACTCTAGTGAAGCTTTTGGCATCTTGAGCGCACCTTTTCATTGGACAAAACTCCTGAAAAGTGAAACCCTAGTTTTCACTGGTACCAGAAAACCAGGAAACCAAAACCATTACCAGAAGTACCAATCCATATTTCTGCAAGCTCAGTTTCAAGGGGTAAAATTCAGATTTTCAGAAATCTAACTGCACCAACTTACTTGCCTCAGCTCAGTGCATCTATCCCCTGGATCAGAATTTCAAAATTTGAAGTTTGAAAAATTAGGGTTTCCTCGTAAAACCCTAAGTTGCAGTTGCAGTTTCAGAATCAATTGCAGTATCAATTGCAGTTTCAGTATCAATTGAAGTACCAATTGCAGTACCAGTTATATGATCAATCCACAAAAGGGGATTGATCTAATGAATAATAACTCAATAATAAATAGAATACTCTTTGCAGTTACAATATTTCAACACTCCCCCTTAACAAGAAGGGCATTCTACAACATCATCAAGAGAGAGAGAGGGCACCAACATCAACAACATCTGGAACACTGACTGGCATATCTATAAATCATCGGAATTTTTTCTTCATCATCAATATCATCATCCACAACAGGGAGCTGGAATGGCATCATCATCATCTGCATCAACATGGATTAGTATAACACTAATACATCATCATCATCATCAATAATAACAAAAGGCTGATACAACATCATCAACAACAACATCACAGCACGGAGGCTGGAGCATCATCAACATCAACACTAGGCTAGAAATCTTCAGCACGAAGCTGGCATCTCAACAACATCAGTACAAAGCTGGCATCTTAACAACATTAGCACGAAGCTGGAAATCTTCAGCACGAAGCTGTCATCTTAACAACATCAGCACGAAGCTGGAAATCTTCAACACAAGGCATCACAACAACATCAACAAGAAGCTGGAAATATTTAGCACAAGGCTGGCGTCATAACACTACTCCCCCTTTCGAGGGAGGTCCTTTCGGACTACACCAAGCTTATCTCGAAAGTGCTCAAACTTTACACGAGACTGAGGCTTGGTGAACACATCTGCAACCTGTTCATCCGTGCTAACATACTGGAGCTTTATGGCTCCTCTCTACACCATATCATGGATGTAATGATAACAAATTTCTATGTTTTTTGACTTGTCATCGAACACAGGGTTCTCTGTCATCTTTATACAACTTTGGTTATCACATAGAATAATGGTTGCTTCTATCTCCGGATCGAATAGACCTGTCAACAAATTTCGAAGCCGAACATGCAGCAATGTATTTTGCTTCTACCGTGCTGAGAGCAATACTTGATTGCTTCCTACTCTGCCATGAGATCATGGCTGGCCCCAGACTGAAACAACATCCTGAAGTGCTCTTTTTGTTAGAGAGACTTCCAACTCAATATGAATTGGTATAACCACTCAATCTGAAGTCATGATATCCATTATAACTGAGACCAAAATCTAATGTACCCTTAAGGTACCTCATCGCATGTTTTGCAGCAACCAGGTGAACACATCTGGGCTCTACCATAAATTGACTCAAGGTGTTCACAGCAAAACATATATCTGGCCTGGTGTTCGTCAGATACATCAATGATCCAATGATCTGTCTGTACATCGTAACATCAATCAATTCTGACAAAGTGTCAACTAGGAGCTTCAACTTTGTTTCCATGGGTGTATTCATGGATTTGCATTCCAACAAATCAAACCTCTTCAGTATTTCAACTGCATATTTCCCTTGGATAAGGAAGATCTTCTCTCGGCTCTGCCATACCTCAAGACCTAAGAAATAGTGCATTAGGCCAAGGTCTTTCATCTAAAATTCTGCAGCGAGCTTCTTCTTACATTCAGTGATGAGATTTTCTTCTCCCGTTAGAAATAAGTTGTCCACATACAACAACAATATAACAAGCTCATCATTCATAACCTTGAAGTAAAGGTTAGAATCTGCTTTACTCTTGGTAAAGCCCAAGCTCGTCAGGAAATTGTCAATTCTTCCATACCAAGCTCTAGGAGCTTGTTTCAATCCGTACAGAGCCTGCTTCAATATGCATACATGAGTCTTTATGTCTTCAACTTCAAACCCTTGAGGTTGTTCTATATACACTTCCTCTTATCTAAAGCTGAGATAGAAAGTAAGTTCTTTGTCAAACCTGGTACATATAGTACATCCTTCATCTTCATTGGGGTTCCTGAATCAAGTTTGTAATTCGATTCTCCTACTCCTTTGATAGGGTACTGGTAATCGTCTCCAAATGTAACTTTTTGTAGAAAGTTCTTTTCTATAAGACAAGAGAGAATGTCTCTTTGACCTATCATGTGCTTGGAAGCACCACTATCTATGAGCCAAGTGTCCTCACCAGGTAACACTGATCCTTAGAGGGCAGAGATTAAGACATAGTCTTCAATCTTTTCTTTTATCATCTTTGTGGGTGGCTCTTCATCTTCAACTGTGTGGGTATGGTGCCTCTTGTTTCTCTTCTAGCTGGAAAATTCTTAGCAATATGTCCCATCTTTTCACAATGGTAACATTGGTAGGATGAGAAATCTTTTTCTCTTATTTGACCTTTCTGAAACTTC
>JASDQU011178094.1:0-23825 GCA_032191745.1 Picea mariana
TTGGTACTATGGCATACAAATTGGAGTTGCCTACATCTTCATGAGTACACCCAATTTTCCATGTTTCATGGTTAAAGAAGGTTATAGGAGACAAGATCCCAGTGAAAACTATATTGCCAGAACTTGAGGAGGAATAAAAAATCATATTGGAGCCTGAAGCCATCACTAACACAAGAATTCACCAGCTGAGGAATAGATCAATTTCAGAGTATCTCATTAAATGGAGGAAACTACCGGCTGAAGAATCCACTTTCGAAGATGAGTCTTTTATATAGAAGCATCCATAGTTAATCAAGCATTGTGGAAAACACTTGTCTCAAGGGGAGGGGCATGTTAAGCCCTAATATTGGCTCATTACCCCTTAATTGGGGCATATTATATTAGTAATGTTATTTTATTTATGTCGGCTTTAGGCCATTAGTTGTAATTATACCTCCTAGTCTCCTATATGTACCAAGGAGACATTTTCATTTTGAATCATCTTGTACTTGAACATTTAAGTGGGGTAAAAGGAGGTTTCCCCCTCGAAGAGGATTATTATCTGAAATTATCTCTTTTTCAAGGCGTTGAGTACTTTTTCTGAGGTTTTTCTATGTTATATTGATATTTAGTTCTTAACATTAACCCCCCTACAAATAGGATGGATGCCATAGTGGCTGCAAGATATGCTCCTCTAGTGTTACCTCAGCCAATGAATTCTCACCCTCCTGGTGATTGTTTGAAATACATGCCCAAGTTTATAGGAGAAGAAGATATAATAGCTGAGGAACATCTTGCTTCTTTCCACAACTATGCAGATAATGAAACATTGAAAATGAGGATGTGTGGATGAGGGTACTCGTCCAAAGCCTTTTTGGTGAGGCTAGGAAGTGGTTTAGGGGTCTGGACCTTGGATCCATCACTAGTATTGAAGCATTATATGAAGCCTTCTTGAGGCATTGGGGGGACAAAAATGACTTTTTGTACTACATCACTGAATTCGGATCCCTAAAAAGGAAAGAGGGAGAGTCTGCCTCTGACTTTTCTAAAAGATTTAACAAAATGTATATTAAGATTCTTGATGAGATAAAACCCATTGAAACCTCAGCAAAAATTACTTATGCCAGTGCCTTTGAACTTGATTTATTCCTTCTAATGAGAGAAAGAAGATCATCCTCCTTATTTAATATGCAAGATGCAACCTTAGAGGTAGAATCTAACATAGTGGCATCTGATAAACTCAGAGGAAATTCTGATAGGGATAGAAGAAAAAGAAGAATTGAAGCCTCAACTTCTAACTCCCATACTGTCCATCCTCAAGTGGAGGAGCTTACCAAATTAGTAAAATCCCTTTCCACTGAGATAGAGAAATTAAAACTAGAAGGGAAACAAACCTACAGAAATACGCAGAAAATTGATAACAGAGGTAACTTCAGGAGACCAAATAATGCTCCTCAAATATTTCCCATAGATACCAGAAAGAAAGAGAGAAATAATCAGAGGGTACAATATCCTTTGAAAAACAATTTGGTTGATGATGAAAAAGAAGAGGAGGTAGAAGATGATCCTGAGATTCACTGATTAGGTGACACATCCCCATCCCCACACTTGACTCAATCCTCTTATGAGCAATCTTTGATGGATATTCAAATAAATGAATTAAGTAAGGGAGAGAAAGAAAAAGAAAATACTAATAGATATAATATGATATCTAAGAAGAATGAAGAAAAAACTAATGCCCCTAATCAGCCTGCCCTAAAAGAATATTTTTCCAAGGCTATGACAGTGAGTAGTAAGGAAAATGACTCTCAAAGCCCACAAGTTCTGATAAAAAATCATATTCCTGAAACCAAAGAGATCTTGAAGCCTTATTCTTCCTTTAGTTTTGAGGATGAGATCCAAAAGATAAATATCCCTGTACCTTCTTTGGAATTGATAAAAATTGAAGAATTTAAAAAATATTTGTCCAAAATGTTACAACTCGAAGCCTCTCCAAGTGCCACTGATTTAGTAAATATGCAAGATGAAAAACCAGCAGTGATTTTGGGTCCGTCGATAGAAGATAGAGATGATTCATCCCCTGTTTTCTATATGTCATTGAATATTCATGATAAGGTGTTGTAGAGATGTTTGATGGATTGAAAGGCATCCCACAATCTCATGCCAAAATCTGTTATGGATGAACTTGGGTTAGAAATCACAAAGACTTACCATGACTTATATTATTTTGACTCCAGGAAAGTGAAGTGTCTTGGAGTCATTAAGGATTTGGTTGTGAATCTATTTCAGTTTCCCATGAAAAGTATACTGATGGATATCATAGTGGTTGATGTTCGCCCCAAGGTCGGAATGCTCTTGTCAAGGTCTTGGATAAAAATACTTGGGGGAACCTTGCAGATGGATCTCTCTTATGCTACTATTGACATTTTTGGTGGATAGCATATAAGACCTTATAGGGAAGCTCAATTGGCTTACATCATTAGTGATGAATAAAACCCCACAAATCACCCTATTTTTTCTTTTGATACAGATCTGGGATCTAGAATTTTCGAGCTCACTGATGCTCCTGAAGCCCCTCTTGAAATCAGAAAATAGTTCGTTACCTTTTGTGAGGATCCTCCTCTAAGCACTTTTGTCTAGAATATGTTCTTTGATGGAGCCTCTTCTAAGGAAGGTGCTGGTACTAGGTGGTCTTTTTCTCACCAGCTCAAGAGACTATATCTCTATCATATAAACTAGAATTTGAAACTACTAATAATGTGGCAGAGTATGAAGCTCTTGTCTTGGGACTGAGGGCTACTAAAGACATGGGGATAGAAGATCTATCAGTATTTGAGGATGTTGAATTAATAGTCCATCAGATTAAAAATATTTATCAAAAACATCACTCTAGGATTAGATCTTACAGAAATGAAGTGTGGGACTTGGTAGATAGATTTTTCTTAGCTTTTAACATTTCATTTATTCCTAGAGAAGAGAATGCCATGGCTGATTCTTTGGCTATATCAAAAAGCAACTTCAGAATTCCTATACCACCTAAAATCAAGTGTGATGTAGAAGTCAAGTACAGGCCTTCTATACCAGACAATGTACAATATTAGAAGGTGTTCGAAGATGATTTAGAACATAAAAATTTCCTCGAGACTGTTGATGAGTTTTTTGCATTACACATTGATCAGGATCATGATTCAGAAATTACTCATCATGCTGATGTTTCCCTCAATAAAATTGCTAATCATCATATTCTGCAGCTACCTAGCAATCATATTCCAAAAGGACTAGTTCCTTTGGAAACATTATTTGATAGGAATGATGTGGCAGTGAAAGGGAAGGTATCCAGTGATGATGCTGATATAACTGAGTGCAATTTGGGCACTGAACAGAATCTAAAATATGTCAAATTGTCAAGCAACCTATCATAAGAGAAGAGGGAAGAATATACTAATTTGTTGAAGCAATTTTCTGATGTATTCGCTTGGACTTATGAAGATCTCAGAACTTATGAAACAAGAATTATAGAGCACAAGATTCCATTAAAAGAAGACAGCAAACCCTTCAAGAAAAAGTTGAGGCAGATCAATCCTATGTTACTACCTGTCATGGAGAAAGAGGTAAAAAATATTTTAGATGGAAAAATTATCATTCCTTTGAGATAGTCTGAATGGGTGGCCAATTTGGTCCCAGTAAGAAAAAATAATGGAGAAATCAGACTTTGCATTGATTTCTGAAATCTGAATAGAATCTCAAAAAGGGATAATTACCCTTTGCCCAAGATGGAGCACATATTACAGAGGGTGACAGGAGCAACCAAGATGTCCATGGTTGATGGTTTTTCTGGGTACAATCAGGTCTCTATTTTTCCAGAATATAGGGAGAAGATGACCTTTACCACTCCTTGGGGTACATTTATGTATGCCAAGATGCCCTTTGGTTTGATGAACACAGGGGAAAATTTTCAGCGAGCTATGGACATAGCATTTATTGGAGAGAATGACAAGTTTGTTGTTATCTATTTAGATGACATAACAGTTTTCTCTCAGTCTGATAAAGAACACTATGATCATTTAAGAAAAGGGTTTTTTGAAATGCAGAAAATTTGGCCTCTCTTTGAATCCAAAAAAGTCATTGTTCGCCATGAAAGAAGGAAAATTATTGGGGCATATCATCTCAGTTGAAGGGGTAAGGATTGATTCTAGTAGGGTTGAAGCTATACAAACATTATCACTTCCTAGATCCAAAAAGGAGGTTCAATATTTTCTGGGAAAATTTAATTTTTTGAGAAGATTTGTGTCAAATTTTGCTTAGTTGGTTAAGTATATCACAGCCATGTTGAGGAAGGGTAGTGAAATCAAATGGACTACTGAGTCCTGTGATTCTTTTGATCAGATAAAGAAAGCCTTGACTGAAGCCCTAGTTCTTATCAACCCAAACTACTCCAATGAATTTCTTATTTTTTCTTTTGCCTCTTTTGATACAGTAGAAATAATTGTATTGTAGAAGAACGATGAAGGCTTAGAGCAGCCCATTGCCTTTTTCAACAGGGCATTGAGAGATGCTGAATTAAAATATGACATCATGGATAAAAAATCATATGCATTGGTTAAATATCTTAAGTCTTTTAGAGTTTATATCATGCATTCAAGAGTCATTTCTTGTGTCCCATCAGTTGTTGTAAAAGAAATTCTTATTCAGCCTGATATAGACATAGAAAAAAAAAGGAGCAAGTGGATTGCTAAAATACTTGAATTTGATTTGGAGATTAAGACTACCAAATTGGTTAAAGGACAGGGTTTAGCCAAGTTGTTGGCTCAATCAAATTGCTCAGCATTGGGGGTGAATTTCATCCACTCATGTTCAGAAAATCAACAAGTCGAATTAATTGATAAAGGTTCTCAAGTCATCTCTGTGCTGGCGGATTGCAGCTAGTACAAGGATATTATATTTTTCCTGCAGAATTTACAGCTTGCAAATGGTATGGAAAAGAACAAGGTGGGAGCCTTAAAACTCAAATCAATAAAATATTGCCTTGTTGGTCAAGTTTTGTATTGGAAAGATCCGTTAGGAGTTCTTTTGAGATGCCTAGACCCCCAAGAAGCCCAAAAGATCATGTATGATTTTCATGAGAATTTATGTGGGGGGCATCATTATTGGAGAACCATGGCATACAAGATCCTCAAGGTTGGGTACTTCTGGCCTAGTTTGTTCACCAATGTTTGTGCTAAGATCAGAGCCTATGCTAAATGTCAGAATTTCTCTGGAAAGCACTAGCTTAAGTCTTTTCCATTAAAGCCTGTGGCAACTTCAGGACCTTTCCAGCAGTGGGACCTAGATTTTATTGGGGAAATATGTAGTAAAGTAATATGTAGCATTCAAGATCCATCTTCTAGTGGCCAACATAGATGGATCTTGAATGCTACATATTACTTTACTAAGTGGAGTGAAGATATTCCTACAAGGAATGATTCCCACAAAGTGATCATTGGTTTCCTTGAATACATTATGGCAAGGTTTGGGTGTCCGAACAAAACTGTCACCGATAATGCTACATATTTCAAGGCTGAACCGTTGATTCAGTTCTGTGAAAAGTTTGGGATAACATTGATTCACTCTACCCTTTACTACCCACATGGAAATGGGCTTTCATAATCCTCAAACAAAATCCTTATAAAGATCATTAAAATGATGTTAGAGGATAACAAAAAGGCATGGGACTCAGAACTCAAATTTTCTCTATGGGCTGACAGAGTGATGGTAAAGATATCCTTGTGACTTTCCCCTTCCCAGCTGGTGTATGGAGTTGAGGCCATTTTTCCTTCTATCTTGCCTTACATGTGGAAAAATTCTTCCAAGATTACCAAGGGGAGCCCAAATATGATCAAAAGGATTCATCAACTGGTTGAAGTGCAATAGACTCAGGAGTAGCATGTATAAAAAGTACATGATCATCAATTGAAGGTCAAGCAGGCGTTTGACAAGAAAGTGAACAATGAGGATTTTCAACAGGGCAATCTGGTGCTCAAGTGGGATGCACTGAAGCAAGATAAGGGCAAGCATCGTAAATTTGAATCTTTATGGATCGGTCCATTCAAAATCTCTGAGGTATTCTCTAATAACACTTTCAAGTTGCATAATATGGAGACTGAAGAAGTTTTTGGTGGCCCTGTCAATGGGTATTTTCTGAAAGAATACTTTGCTTGAGCCTTGAGTGGATTTCCATGCCATTGTAAATATCATTTTTCTTTTATTTTTTGTTTCAATAACTAAACCCATAGCCCTAGGATAAGGAACTAAATATACTCATTCTTGGCATCCTGCAGGGGGCATGCCATCCCCTGTGGAGCCAACGTTATCACACGAAGTTGCCTTGGGTATTTTGTTTATTTTTATCCCTTTCTAAGCCTAAGATTTTAATTTTTTAAGTTCAACTCTTTTAAATTTATGTTTGTTAGGACCCCTTAGATAAATAAAGTGGTGAGTCATAACTTATGTTTTGATCCTCAATTGATTTTTGGACTTAGAACCATTTTAGTTCATGACTCAAGATTTGGTCCCCTTCATGATTCGTCACTAGGATCGATCCATCCCATGACTAGACTGATGTGACAAACCATTTTCCTCATTCATGACCTCATAGACATGCCTTGCTGTCCCTGCTTACCTGTCCAATCATTTTTTAAATTGGAGCATTGCCCACTTATCAAGCATTTCTGTAGCGCCTTTCTTGTTCATCATGTTTCCATCACGAGTTATGATTACCATGAATGATGTCATGTTCCTTGTTTTCAGCACCATGAGTTGGTTAAAAGATACCTTCAAGATCTCGTATTTACGAGCCCTGATAACGGTTTGTGATTTTGCAAAACTCAAGAGTGCTACGCTATGAAAACTCACAGTTCTAACCAGGCGACAACAGTGACCAGATCTGATCCTGAGGTAGGTTTGGAGGCCAGGATTTTCGTGACTTCATCCTGTAATCTAGTTGAATCTTCAAACAAGTGTTTACTCCATAGGTATCCTGTGTTTCCTCCTCTACACATTAATTTTCACAAAGAATTAGCGCTCAGGGTTTGGATTATCAGGTTTGCATAGATGTGAGATAATTTTCTTTGCATCATATCCTTGTCTCCTCTCATTTCAAACCTATGAACTTCACTACTCATGTCAAAGTCTGATACATCCACCTGTTGGAACAAATATTGAAATTTTGGCTTTCGGTAGCTTAGGAGGAAAAAATTTATAGTGTTTAGCTACCGAAAGTGCAGACTTTCGGTAGCTTAAATCTCAGGTTTCATATGCCCTTAGTTGTCGAAAGTGTATCGGCTGAGACCAAGCATTCAAGCATCACACATCAAGTCACATGGAGGAAGAGCTCATGAGAAGGCACGAAAAAAATGCAATAAACGGAAATAAAATCACTATAATAAGGTTTCACACAAAAATGCCACGTCACCATTTCGGGCTTTCGGCCATCGCAGGTTCAACCAATGTAAAAAGTTTAACCATTGTTCCGAAACCCAAAATCCCAAAATCCCTAGATCAGGTTTTGAGACTTTCGGTGGCTTACAACACTCCGAAATTGCACTATTAGGCACCGAAAGCTAGAACTTTCGGCAGCTAAGAATTTCTCCGTTTGACACATATTTCTGAAAGGTAGATCTAGGGCAAATGGAAATGGATCTCAGGAAACCGAGAGAGGTTTTTGGTCATAAAAAATAGATGAACAAAAACCTCTTTCATTTTATACACAGCTATCATGATTCGAGAGATACAGAACCATAACCACAACCCCATTTTTCAGCAGTTCGGGCCATTTTCTATGGCAGAAAGTTTCTGAATTTGATGGTAACTGTTGTTATATTTTGGGAGGATTTCGACCTCAATACTTGCATGAAATGCCTGTTCATTTCTAGAGGGATTTCTTTTGGAATCCAAATCATTTTTCAGTTATTCGAAAGGGGGCGTAAGACATATATTATTGTATCTTCTTGAGCAAAAAAGAGGAGGGGAAGAGCTCGAGAGCCTTTTGGAGGCTGGGTTTTGTAATGCATTCCTTTTCAACAAATATAGAATAGAATGCCAAGAGATTCTACACCTTTTCACTATCTAATTTTGTCTTCTTCCTGTGTTATTGTTTCTGAAGTTTTCATCACTTCTCTTTCTTCCTTCCATTCATTAATTCATCTTGTAATGGTTACAATTCAGTAATACTTTTGTNTTCACTATCTAATTTTGTCTTCTTCCTGTGTTATTGTTTCTGAAGTTTTCATCACTTCTCTTTCTTCCTTCCATTCATTAATTCATCTTGTAATGGTTACAATTCAGTAATACTTTTGCTGTAGCTAATTTAAATCATTCCTTAAAGTGCAATTTTTCCTCTATTTTGCCGTGAGTAGAATAATCCCTGCATCTTAATTGTTTTGCCTTATTTACAAGTTTTATTTGTTCATAGATTTTCCTTTGTCGTGCTATGAGTAAGACAAGACCTGTGTTCAGATATTTAAATTTTAGTGTTATTTCTTCCATTGAAATAAAGATTAGACCTATCAGAATTAGATACCTAACTCTTTGTTTCAGTATTCTTCATCTCCTATCCTCTATCCATTTTCTTTATTAAATCAATTAGACAAACGATGTCATGCCTCTTTGTTTCTGATCTATAAATGATTGAAGGGCATGTTTCAGACCTTAGTTCTAGGAGCCTCTTATGACTGATCAATCAACAAAAAATTATTTCTTTTAAAATGTGCTAAGGCTTGGCTCCATTACAGCCTAGAGTCAACTCTTACGACAACATTTTTTGGTGCCATTGCTGGGGACGGAGGATGAAGTTATCTTCTTTGGGATACGACAAAGTTCAGATCTATCTCTTGATGGTTAACAAGGGATAGGCATTCAATTGGCTATGATCATTCACCTAGCGACTCCTTGGTTCGTAGACTCAACATGATTTTGCTGGCGACTCCACTGGTCTCAAATGTCGAATTCGTTCGCTGCTCGAATTGTAGCAAGGTTTTCTCCTCTGGACTTTACAAATGTTTATGACTTTCCAAACACTCTTCCGGACATTAAAATTTGGGAAGATGTCCTTACTAAATTTGGAGAATATGACGACGACAATCTCGCTCAACACTTGTTTGAATTCCACAAGCTCATGGAGGAATTAAATGTACATCATGAAGATGTCCTCATGAAATTGTTTATGTTTTCATTGGAAAAAGATGCTAGACTCTGGTATAAATCTTTACCCCATTCCAATATTCCTTCATTGAGATGTTTTCACACACTTTTTCATCAACATTGTAAGAGGATATATTCAACTGAAATCCTTTTTGAAGATTGTTGTAATATAAGATTCATAAGACAAAAAGATCATACAAATCCTCTTGAAGAGGAGGAAGAAACAATAGAAATTTCTCAAGTTGATGAAGATGATCAGTATGAGGAAGAGTTGGCTCATAAAGATGCTGGATCTTGTGAACATACTCAAGAAGAAGATATTCAGCATCACGGACAACCTGCAAAAGAGATAGAAAGGAATGATTGTTCTTTTATCTAGAAAATATAGAGACCACCTCCTCCTTTGACTGAAGAAGAAATAGATCTTCTCTTGCACAGCTATGTTGCAGCCCCTACTCACACAGATTTGCAGCTTTCACACAGTCCCAGATATGAGTGTCAAACTTCTTCCATTTCTGAAAATGTAAATCTGTTTTTAAATGATGACAATCGTGTATTTGATAGAACTTTACAGGAAGTTAGTGAACCTGTTTATGATGATTTCCTGCCAGGAGATCAGATTTTAGACTCTTCTTTGTTTCATGAGAAAGATGTGGTTGCCATGTTTAATGATCCTGAAGAAAGTTTGTTGTTTGAAAATGATTTAGACTGTGATTTGCAAAAGTATGATTCTGAAATAAATAGTATGCCAGAGATAGTAACAAAGTGTCCTTTGCTTGAGAGATCCACAGTTGATGTCCCGAGTTTTCGTCTGACTGATGACCCTCTTGAGTTATCTGCTGAACCTAAATATGATGAGTATAGTGATGATTATTTCATCATTTCTGTAGAACAACTTGCTTTAGATTTTTCAAGGACGGATGAGGGTCTTCAGACAAGATTGTGCCATGATTTTGGAGATGCCATTGCAGATGATCTTGAAGGGTTCTTAGATATTCTCTTCGAGAATGATCTTGATCATTATAAATCAGAACATAGAGTAGTCCTGGATGTTTTAAAACCTCAGGACCATATATTTTTCCAAGATCCTTTTGTTGATCTTTTAGATTGATTTAATGGAGTAGTATTCTATGTCATGAATATTTTGTCATAAGAATCGATGAAAGGTTTGAAAATTCATGATCACCAACAGGTCAGATGTGAGTTGTCAGTTTCCTTTTTCAGCCTACTCAAAGAAAGTGTGAGAAAATTTCAAATAAATAGATAATTATTGGATTGGCTTCACTGGCATTTTCATATCATTTGATTCAGTGGGAATTTTTCAGTAGTTATAGTAGGTGATGTATATAAATAAGCTTGACTTTGAGCATTAGATTACAACGGTGGTTCTCAATATGTTTTCATTTCAGTTTTGAATCTAGTATGGTTTTTTTTAAAGCATTACAACTCCATAGCCCAATGGATGAATAAGAGGTTTTTCATTCCGAAAAGATGCAAGTAAAGTGACAAGGTTCAAAGTTTGATAAGGATGATTTCGGGTCGCCCAATGGATGAAGGCACTTGGTCTACTGTTCTTGGCACTTTACAGAAAAGCACCATCCCTATATGGAGCCTATGTTGGAACAAATATTGAAATTTTGGCTTTCGATAGCTTAGGAGGAAAAAATTTATAGTGTTTGGCTACCGAAAGTGCAGACTTTTGGTAGCTTAAATCTTAGGTTTCATATGCCCTTAGTTGTCGAAAGTGTATCGGCTGAGACCAAGCATTCAAGCATCACACATAAAAACACATGGAGGAAGAGCTCACGAGAAGGCGCGAAAAAAATGAAATAAACGGAAATAAAATCACTATAATAAGGTTTCACACAAATGCCACGTCACCATTTCGGGTTTTCGGCCATCGGAGGTTGGACCAATGTAAAACGTTTAACCATTGTTCCAAAACCAAAAATCCCGAAATCCCGAAATTGGGTTTCGAGACTTTTGGTGGCTTATGGCACTCCAAAATTGCACTGTTAGCCACAGAAAGCTAGGACTTTTGGCAGCTAAGATACCTTTGTTTTTGACGTATTAGCCACCGAAATCGCAGATTTTGCATATGCAATAAACTGCCTCAGCAAAAAACCAATTTTCTCAGCCATGAAGAGGTCGTTTTGCACACTCAAATGGTCGATTGACATCTAAATCCTAAAATTTCCATTGGTGCATTCAGAAGTTCATTTGGAGCTCGGTAAGGCAGTCACAAGTCCCTTGAAAGATGAGGATCATTTTCAGAAATGTGGCGTTTTTTACTATGCTGAGTCATCATTTTCAAATGATGATTATGAGCGACTTGAATATCATTTTGAGAAATGGTTGGAGGTTTTTGTTCATAACACATAAAATATTAATAAACTCCCTCATTTTTCCTACAAGTGTCACACATTGGGAGAATCAAATCCATCTCCAAGCCTTAATTTTCGGATCTCAGAATTTCTCCGTTTGACACATATTTTTGAAAGGCAGATCTGGGGCAAATGGAAATGGATCATAGGAAACCGAGAGAGGTTTTTGGTCATAAAATATAGATGAAAAAAAAACCTCTTTAATTTTATACACAAATGTCACTATTCGAGAGATACAGAACCATAACCGCAGCCCCATTTTTCAGCAGTTCAGCCAATTTTCTATGGCATAAAGTTTCTGAATTTGATGGTAACTGTTGTTATCTTTTGGGAGGATTTCGACCTCAATACCTACATGAAATGCCTATTCATTTCTAGAGGGATTTCTTTTGGAATCCAAATCATTTTTCAGTTATTCGAAAGGGGGCATAAGACATATATTATTGTATCTTCTTGAGCAAAAAAGAGGAGGGGAAGAGCCCAAGAGCCTTTTGGAGGCTGGGTTTTATAATGCATTCCTTTTCAAAAAATATAGAACAGAATGCCAAGAGATTCTACACCTTGTCACTGTCTAATTTTGTCTTCTTCCTGTGTTATTGTTTCTGAAGTTTTCATCACTTCTCTTTCTTCCTTCCATTCATTAATTCAGCTTGTAATGGTTACAATTCAGTAATACTTCTGCTGTAACTAATTTAAAGAATTCCTTAAAGTGCAATTTTTCCTCTGTTTTGTCGTGAGTAGAACAAGACCTGCATCTTAATTGTTTTTCCTTATTTAAAAGTTTTATTTGTTCATAGCTTTTCCTCTGTCTTGCTATGAGTAAGACAAGACCTGTGTTTAGATATTTGAAGTTTGGCGTTATTTCTTCCATTGAAATAAAGATTATACCTATCAGAATTAGATACCTAACTCTTTGTTTCTGTCTTCTTCATCTCCTGTCCTCTATCCATCTTCTTTATTAAATCAATTAGACAAATGATGTCATGACTCTCTGTTTCTAATATATAAATGATTGAAGGGCATGTTTCAGACCTTAGTTGTAGGAGCCTCTTATGACTGATCAATCAAAAAAAATTTATTTCTTTTAAAATGTGCTAAGGCTTGGCTCTATTACAATCTAGAGTCAACTCTTGTGACAACACCACCCACCATAGATATTGAGCTTACAACTTCTAAACAATCTATCCTCTGCATATGCGTTGCTCTACCCAAAGGCACTTCTTAACCACACTGTGTATCCCCTACTTCTTTTGACATTTGAATTGAGCATTTTTTACCCAGCTTCAAAGGGCCAATTATAGAGTAACCTCTCACTGTCTAAAATTTCAATACTTACACAAATCTAAGGGAGAGATTTCCACAGCCAAGTCTTAGCCTACTAGCACCAGTCTGGTTTAAAGGAGCAAATGTGTCCATTTGAATCTTGATTGTAGGTCCTCCTAGTCATTACCACCCCATAAGCCACAAGAAGTTCTCATTGTAAGCTATGGAGACTCCTCAGATGAAGAAGACACACAAAGGGGGCAAGGTGGTTAGAACTGAACCTGTGGATATGCATCTTTTTGATACAGAGCCCATGGCAAGAGAAGTTTTTCAAAGAGTGGGATGCCTTTCTTCCTACCAGAATATGAAAAAGGGTCATCCTGAGGTGACAAGGCAGTTCACCTTACATTTTGATGGGAAGAGAACCAAGGTAGGGGATTTAGAATTTGAGGTGACCGAGGCCTGTATTTCATCTACAAAAGGAATCCCTATCATAGGTGAAAAGTGGTTTAAATCCATGGCTTTGAGTTCAGCCTATGCCAAAGATTTCTTTAAGCCTAAAAATCAATCCAGTGATTTCTCTAAAGGTGTGCCTAGGAATCAATTGATAGAGAAGTTTGATAGGATATTGAATATCATTCATAAATACTTTACATGTGAAGGGAGGTTTAACACATTGTACCAGTACCATATAAGGGTTCTGGTGCATTTTACTGGTAAAATTGAAATGAATATTCCCTACTATTTGTTAAAGAGCATAGGTAATATGTCAAACAGGATTCAATCCAATTCGAAGGATGTGGATACTAACATCTTCCACTCTGGATTGATTAGAATGCTAGTATCCGAGGAATTGGGTAAGAAAGAGATTTCATGGGAACATTTTGTTGTTGCTTCTCACTTCAATTTGGATGTAGCATCTACTCCTCAATCACAGAATGCAAGTCCTTTATCACCCACCAGTGTTGTTAAAGAAGGGACCAACAGAAAGAGAAAGGGTAGAGCTCCTGTTCAAGTTTCATAGGTCATCAAGCATGTCACAGGAACTGAGGAGGAAGCTTGGCATTCCCCACAGAGATATTTTTCACCTCCTCCTCCACTAGGGTTAGAAGAGGTTCCTTCTTCTACCAAAACTGTAGCCAAGAAAGGGAAGAAGCTACACTTCCCCTCTTCTCCTACAACATCCAATACCAAGGGCAGAAGGCCTCTCACAAGATCATTAGTTTTGAAAGAGGTTGTTGAGGAACAGTCCCTACCAGAAATCCCTGTAAGAAAGAAGAAGGGTAAAGGCATTAGAAATCCTGTGGAAATGAAAGAAGAAACCCCTGTGCAAAAGAATAAAGATAAAAGAAAGGGTACCAAGAATACTGATGAGACAGACAAGGAAATTCCTATGCAGGTGGAAGAGGAGACCAAGAAAAATCCTATTGACACTATGCATGTCACTACTTCACCTGACAACCAGACATTCAAAATATTAATAAGGCAACTTAGGGATGCTAGGAAAGAGGTGGATTAGTTGAAAACAAAAGCCATGTCTGACAAAGTGAAGATCAAAGGGCTCATGGATGACTATAGTCATACCCTTGACCTGGCAAGGTTTGCAGCAAGAAAGGCCCAGCCCCTTCATATGCAACTCCAAAAACTTTATAGATAGAACAGAGGCTTTCAGTCTCAGAATAGGAAGCTCAAAGCAGAGTTGCATCATTTTCAAGATGAAGTAGCTCAAAGAAACTTGCAGGTATTGGTTGAAGATACTATTGAAAAAGAGACACTAGAAGTCAAGGAAATCATAGCTCCATTGAAGAAACCTATCATTGCTAAAAGGAAGAAGTTTGTTGTGCCAAATGAAGATCCTCCTTCTACAAGAAAGAGTGTGAGATTAAGTGTCAAGGTAACGAAATAACTGGTGAAAGGTGAGCCCCATTTTTTAGGATGGTTCCTTTTTGTGAGGATGAACTGTTATTGAAATATTACCTCTCCCACCTATAAAGGATTCTAAGTTCTTGTTGTTTAGAGTTTTGGTTTTTTTGTAAAGATTTAACTCCTTCAGTAGTAAGAATGCAGACATTCCGTAGTGCTATGGCACTACAGAATGGTCTATTTTGGTGTTTCAACTCGTGTGCTACGTACAGTGTTTCCAAACCACCTAAAGATAATGGTGTTGATACTATTCAAATTTATTACCTGCTATCCACATGTTCAAGCTTGAGGTGTTGTGTTTTGACGATGCTACCTAAATTTGCACAGAGACTCATAGTTGTGCTACTGAAATTTGCTACTTAATATCTAGCATAGAAAAAAAATTCATAGAGATGCACAGTGGCGCTACCTAAATTCTCTACCTAATATCTTGCAAAGGCCAAATTTTTCACAAGGTATAGGAAGGTTTAGCGCTACCTTTTCTACTTGTTGAGTTTTTAAGTGCACTACCTAGAATGCCACCTAAAGAAGCTATCAACAGACACCAGGGATCTAGGAGGTTCATGCTAACAACTTTTTGGATAGCTGATGATGGAAAATATTGCAGAAACAACAACTAGAATCATGATGACAACCACATGCTCCTAAAGGACACATAGAAAATAAGGAGCTTCACAACAAAGGGGAATCAAGTTAGTTTGAAGATTGGTTGGAATAGTCACCAACATTTTCCTATTTTATAGCATAGGTTGTTAGTCAAGTTTTTAGATGAAATAAATTCATATAGATTTTCAAGGGAAGGAGGCCATCTCGTACCTCCAATTGTTTCCTCCCTTTTGTTATAAATAGATATATGAAATTATTTAGTAAGTTTGGATGGTTGATCAAGGCTCCCTAATACTGTAATATTTTGATGAAGTTACTGTGAACTGGCTATGTACTGGATTTAATACATTTTGGATAATAGAAATCAGATTCTCTTTCAAATTATTTGCTTCTGATGCTAAATTTTCATGCTTTGAATGATTCAAATGAATGGTTGTGGTGATATTATGATGGATGTTTGATCGTTATATTATCATAATGTTTATTTAGGTTCCTTGGTTTCTGAACTCAATAAGATCTTTTGTTAATAATATTTCTTCCTTAGGCTTTTTGTAGACTTGATGTTTACAACACCCCCTACATTCCTCTCATTGAAGTCTTCCCTCTATTCATACTCACTCCCAATTACTTATTGAATTTATCCAAGACCGTGATTGTTGGTGCATGCTAGCCCTGTTTTCTGAGTTGGAACATTATCATTTTAAGTCTTTTCCATTTGACCTTTTAAAACACTCTTACATTCACATATAAACTAATGGGTACTGGGCTTGCCTTCCATGCAATCTGAAGGTGATTCCTAGTGATAAAAACATCCACTTCAACAACAAAGGTTTGGTCACATATTCACATGATCGATAGCTATGACAGAGAGATATTTACTTGGTTATTATCCTCTTAGAAACCTATTCTTCATGTGCTTACTCCATGTAACCCAATGCTATGACCATAGGATAATAATGGTTCTTAATATCTCAATTCCTTACAAGTTGTCTCTTCATCACCCATGTGATCATAATCTGTGATCGGGGGCTGGAACCAAGTCCTCCAGACTTCGACCTTCAGGCTATTCTCCCTTTAAAATATTCCAACTCTCCCATAATTTGACCTACCAAAGTGGTCATAAATTAATGTTGATTGCTAATGTCGATTGGAAGCTCCACCTTACGCTATCCTTCCACTGGCTTAATCCAATGACTATGACTTAATCAAGCATTGAGATGGAGGGTATTTATTTATTTTAGGACTTTGGTACTCTGGGAATATGGGATATTACAACTCTAAAGTTGTTGAACTCCCTCGGAGTTATACCTATGAAGTGCTTATGCCATCCTTCCATTTCTTGATCTAAGGAATCACATTACTCCTAAATTCTTCCCTGGATCTAACTGTTGGTGTGATTTTGGGGCTTCAACACTTCATGACTTCGAGAATTTGTGGCTTACCTTGTCCTTCCACTATACTTGATCAAAATATCAAGAATTCACCCGAAGTTCCTCCTTGATCCGATGGTTGGCGAGAGTTTTGGGCTTTGGCACTTCGAGACTCTAGGAATTTGTGGCTTACCCTGTCCTTCCACTATAATTGATCGGACGGTCAAGAATTCACCCAAAGTTCTTCTTTGATCTGATGCTTGGTAGGATTTCGAGGATTTCATGATTTCTTGATTTCATGCCTCTGCCTTGTCTTCAATAATCTCCCAAGTGGCGAAGTTCCAGAGTCCTAAAGCTTTATATCTCCTACTTGGATTCGATTAATGAATGACGATGGATCAATTCTATTTGACTTCTATATTTATAACTAAAATCTATATCTAATATTTGATCTTGCTCCCAATATGGATCTAATGACTATAATAATCCTGAATGTAATGAGGATATCTTCACTATTTATGAATGGAAACTGTCATTAGTTATGTGGGGATTTTGATCCCAATAGAGCTTCCATTATAGTTCTCTTCCCTTCTGATCATTTTGACTTGTTCTTTGTTTGTTGTAGTTGACATCAATGACAACTGGTATTCCAACATATAAGACATGAAAAAATCATAAAAAATGACAACCTTATTGAAAGAGAAAGAAAGCAATTGAGCTCTATAGAAGATATACCTTTACCTCACCTATGACCTATGCCCCCTTCCCTTATGTCCACCTGAAATCCCCTGGTAGAAGTATCAAAAATCTATTGAATAGGATAAGTCNAAGAAGATTACTTATTAATCAATAAATCATGCCTTTAACATTTAACTTGCAGTAATACATTTAACCAATAAATAGACAATCACATAAATAAAACAGTGACACAGTGATTTTTCATGAGGAAACCCAAAAGGGAAAAACCTCTTGTTCTTATGAATGAAAGGCAAGCTCCAAATCCTCTTTACATTCTTATTTTATCTAAGCTACAACCAAGATGAGGTTTCTACCTCTATTTCTTCAACACCTACTAAATGGAAGCTACAACTCCTATATTTACAAGCACCAACTTGTACAAGAGACTTTTACAGTCTCCCCTTGCTCCTCCCTACCACCCTGGAATCCTTCTCTATCACTAAGAACATGCAAACCAAATCTTTATCTTCTCTGTCAAATATTAGACATTTAATTCCTCTCTATTTATATATTCATATTAGAATCCATCCTTGACCAAACCTCATAAATTTATCAATCTGTGCATATATATTCTCTCCTTTTTTTCTTTGTTTCATCATTTTTTCTCACCGTTTCAGAGCTTTAGCTCCACCATTATTCCCCACTCGTCACCTACAATATCTCACCCTATTTCTTTTACAATTAGATTGTACATTAGAATCCTCATGCTTTGAAGAATTAGTTACAATAACTGAACAACTACCTTACATAAATTATTATTGGCTAAGGCATCAATAAGAACAACAACCGTTCGATCTATTTGATCATTTAATCAACGTCGTTCAATGAGAATACGTTGAGTTTTGACTTTTCAACAAAAACAAGCCACGAGCACTTCGACAAGGCATTTGTGTTAAACCATATGCCCATTAGCTGTGACCAGGGGATTAATCAAAAAGGTACTTTCATGATTCGCATATTGGCAATCCTGAGGTGAAAACATCTCGCCTCTTCATGTTGTGATCCCTGAAATGGGGCTTAGCTTCATGCTAGCTCCTCCCTCTCATACGACCACTGATGGTAACCAGAGCCTACACCAAAAGGGTGTTTTCACGTTGTTCACTTCGGGAGTTAGAAGGTTGGGGAATTTTCTTCCTTTGACTGTCAGTTAGCAAAATGATAATTGCTAGCCAGGTGTCCTTCGCATCCAACAATCCTCATATTATCATTATTTCAGAAGATAGAGCACTCCTCTCTTGACTTTCCAGACAGTGAAATGTTGACCTCCTTCCACGTGTACTCTGCATTTCGACATTTTGGCATTTTGGCATTTTGGCATTTCGCATTTCGGCATTTCAGTGATGCAGTGGTTCGACACTCCAAATCTCGATCCCTAAAATGATCTAATGGCTTCACAATTGATTTGGTGGATATAGATCGAACGGTTCCTTTCAACTTCTCAGGGACAGATCAATGGTCATATACGACTCTTATATTACCCCTCCAATGATTAATCCAACGGACATGACTTAATCATTCATCGATATGGATGGTTGTTGGGGTTTTGGTACTTTGGCCATCAAGTATTCATGACCTCCAACAAAAAATATTGAAACTGTAGATCATGTGACATGTGTCCCTTTCGGTATTTCATGATCAGATGGTATTGATCTCATCGGAAATTTGTGCTATGATTGACAGCTCACATCCTTTCGGGACTTTACGTTTCGCGATTTCGTGTTTCACGATTTCGCGTTTCATGATTTCGCGTATCGCGATGTCAAAGATTGGAGCTCCTCCTTTATTTGTTTCCCAATATTCTATTTCTTCTTATATTTGGATCTACGATCCTTGACCCTCCATGATCCAACGGTCTGGATTGAATTGCAAATTCGCATTTCAGTATATCGATAAGAATTCCTCCATTCTCTCAACTTGTAATCTATAAATTCCTGAATCTCTCAACATGAAATTTCTGAATTCTCGAATTCCGAAGGAACTCTGAGCGAAAATTTGGACATTAATGACAAAACCTGTGCAACAACCTATGAAAACTGACCAAAAAACTCCCCCTTTGGCATTGATGGCAAACTTTAAATCTCTTCTCCCCCTTTTGACATATATGGCAAAGGAATCAACCATACGCTCTCTAATTAAAGAAAAACCACTTGCAAAGATGTATCATTTCAGCAGCAACTCCCCCTATCAATAGTAGCCAATAAACCTGTGCAGTCTGATTTTATAATGAAGCCCTTGCAATATTGAGAATGAAATGATATTATAGAGGGTAAATCCCCAACTGATCCCTGAGACTTTCAAATTGCATTTTAGGTAAAGGTTTAGTAAATACATATGCAATCTGATCCTTTGTGCCAACATATTCCATTTTAATGACTTTAGACACAACCCACCCAATCAACATCAGTGAAAGCATATTACTCAAGTTGATTACCTGTAGGATACCACAAACCATATTCTGTTGTTCCCTTAAGATATTTGTAAATTATTTTGAATGCAAATAGATGAGAAGTTTTTGGTGAAGCCTAAAACCTACCAACTTGACAAACTGCATGAATAATATCAGGTCTTGTAGCTCTAGCATAAAGAAGACTACCAATCATAGATCTGTATACTATCTGATCAACATCTTTAGTATCATCAAACTTACTTAATTTACAGCAAGTAACCATGGGAGTGCCAACTGGTTTAGAATCTTCCATCTGAAATTTCTTAAGCATTTCATTGATATACTTGGTTTGAGAAATGGAAATACCTTTATCAAATTGAGTAATTTGCAAGCCTAAGAAAAACTTCATTTCTCCTAGCATGGACATCTCAAACTCTTTCTACATACTTTCAACAAACTATTTATTGAGCCTATTATCATCACTACCAAAAATGATATCATCTACATATATCTCAACAATGATCAGGCTATCATTTTCTTCTTTAATATAAAGATTACTGTCAGTGTTACCTTTCATGAATCCTTGCTGCCTCAATTAATTGTCAAGTCTGGAACAGGGATGATTTTAGGGGCTAAATTTAGCTCATGGGCTAATTTTCCATGGTTTTTCCAAAAACGAGATTCGCTATTTTAAAAATGATTCTCCCAAATTCTATACGATAAAATTATTTTACCTTAAAAATTGCCAAAATTTTATAAAACCTATATAAAATACTTAGAAATTTGAATATTTTTACAAAAAATCGCTAATCATTTATAGTTAGCATATGAAGGATTAGTAATATTCGCCAAGGTTTCTAAATTTTAAAATAAATTTTCATCCTTAAAATCATCCCTGGTCTGGAATACCAAGCCCTTGGTGCTTTCTTCAGCCCATATAATGCCTTTTTCAACCTGTAAACATATTGTTCTACTTCTTGTACCTGAAAACCATCTGGTTGTTCCATATATACTTCTTCCTCTAAATCACCATTCAAAAATGCAGACTTTACATCCATTTGATAAACTTTAATGTTTTTAGAACTAGCATAAGCTAGAATCAGTCTAATGGATTCCATTATTGCAACATGAGAAAAAGTTTCTCCATAATCTATTCCTTCTACTTGTGGATACCCTTTACAAACCAATCTAGCCTTATTTCTAGTTATTTTACCTGCTTCATCCATCTTATTTCTGAAAACCCATTTAGCCCCTATGACATTCTTATTTAAAGGTCTAGGAACCAATTCCCATGTCTTATTCTTTTCTATTTGACTAAGTTATTCATTCATTTCTTTCATCCAATATTCATCTTTAATTGCTTCTTCAATACTTTTGGGTTCAATCAAAGAAAGTAAAGATACCTGTTTATGAGTTGAGGTGGATTCTTGCCTTCTTCTTCTTGTTCCAACACCTGCATTTAAGTCACCAATTATTTGTTCTTCAGGGTGATTTTTCTGTATTCTCTTTCTTGGAGTCTTTGATGGAGTCATGCTTTTGGATGGAGTTGTACCCTGTATCAAAGTAGGATTTAATTGTTCACTATCAACAGCCTTAGTTTCTTCTATTTCACTTACTTCTTCATCCATATTATGTTTGTCATATATTTCATGTTGATCCTTTTATTTAGATTTTGATTTCAAAAATTAGGACTCATCAAACCTTACATCTATAGATTCAACAATATTTATTAATTTGAAAATATAGAATTTATAATCCTTCCTTGAACATGAATATCCAACTAATAGGCCTTCATCAATTCTAGAGACTAATTTTCCCAAATCTTTGTTAATTCTTTTGATGTAACATGTACTCCCAAAAATTCTAAAATGTTTTATGTTTGCTGGTCTTCCTTTCCATAGTTGATAGGGTGTCTTACCAGTATTATTTATTAGCAAACTTCTATTCAAGATGTGTATAGTGGTATGAAAATCTTGAGGCCAAAACATGTCATTTAATTTGGACTCATTTAACATTGTTCTTGCCATTTCCATAACAATTATGTTTTTTCTTTCAACAACACCATTTTGCTAAGGTGTTTCTGTAATAGAGAAATGCCTTTTAATTCCATTTTTAGCACAGTAATTTTTAAATTCTTTTGACACAAAATCTCCTCCATTCTCTTACATTAAGTACTTAATCTTCATATCAATTTCATTTTCAGTCAATTCTTTGAAAACTTGAAAGCGGATAAAATTTTCAGACTTCTTTTTCAATAAAAACAACCAAGGCATTCGAGTAAAATCATCCACAAATAACATAAAGTATATTTCACCATTAAGACCTGTTGTCCTCATAGGTCCACATACATGAGCATGTATTATTTCCAAAGGTTTTTCTGTAGAATATTCCTTTGTTTTAAACTTGACTCTAGTTTGTTTACCATGTTGACATTGCTTACAAATAGAGTTGGAAAGATTCTTTATGACAGGTAAGTTCCTTATTGCCTCCTTTTTATTTTACTGAATCAGATTGTCAAAGTTAATATGCCCAAGTCTTTTATGCCACAACCATATTTCATCTTCATGTACAAGATAGCAATTTTCATCCTTCTCATCTAAAATGTATAGGTTATTTGATGTCCTTGTAGCTATTCCAACTAACTGATTTGTTTTAAGATCCCTGATTTGACATTGTTTAGAATCAAATATCATAAGATTCCCTTTATCACATGTTTGACTTACACTTAACAAGTTATGTTCCATATTTTCAACCATTAAAACATTTTCAGCCATTATGTCTCTGTTCAAACAAACAGTGCCTCTTCCAACTATTCGAGTTGATTCATCATTACCAAATGTGACTGAACCTTCTTTTCTTTCATCTAAAGAATCAAAGATTTTTTTTCTTCCTATCATATGTTTTGAGCATTCACTGTCCACACACCACTTAACTTTATGATCTTGTTGTAGAGCTATGATGTATTTTTTAGTGTTCAGATTTTCACTTTTCTTTTTCCAATATTTGGTTTTCAGATCTTTGTAAATAGGTTCATTAAATTTCTAAAAATTCATAGGACAATTTCTTGACATATGCCCAAAGTTGTTACACTTATAACATTCGGTCTCATATCTTAAAGTGTCAAATATGTTCTAAGAATAGTTTATATTACTTTGACTCATTTTACTATGTCTTCTTCCATATTCAAAATTAGAGCTTTCATGACTGTTGTGTGAATTTATCTTTCTTGAGAAACTATTACAAAATGCAGCCTTATGTCCATACTTATAACAAAAGAAACAATAGCCTTCAAACTTGTTTTGATGTCTGCCATAACTTCTTCTATGCACTATTGAAGCCTTATTCTCTTCTTGCCTTTCTGATTCAATCTTCTTGCTAGTAATTTTCTTATGATTATCCTTTGTTCCTGCTTTATCAACACTTGAACTAGAATATCCATTAGTTACTGCAGATTTATAACCAATTCCAGTCTTATCATATGTTGATCTTTGACTACAAATAATTTGATCCAACATTTGAGAACTATGATTCATGTTATTTTCTTGTACTTTCTTTCTTAATGAGACTACTTCAAATTTTAAACCTTCATTTTCCTTATCCTTTTCTACAAGCATTTTAGTTAGAGCTTCTTTAGTCACTCTAGCCTCTTCTATTTTAATCTTTAAGTCAACTAACATGATTTCAGTGCTCTCAATTAAACCATTTAATTTTTGTAATTCAAATTCTGGATTCTCAATTTCTCTTTTGAATTGTTTACATTCTCTTCTTACTTTCTTTAGTTCAAAAAAAGAACTTACAAGTTCAGCTTCCAGGTCAACTTCACCTTATTCTTCTTCAATAATTTTATCATTCTAATTTTCCGTAGCCATAAAAAGTCTTATATCTAATATTTCATCACTTTCGTCTATATATGAGGACTCACTATTATTTTTGATGAATATACTTTTCTTTTTATAATAATTTCTTTGAAATGGCTTCTTATACATTTTCTTATATTTT
>JASDQU011178095.1:4709-21641 GCA_032191745.1 Picea mariana
ATATGAGTAATGGGGGTTTAGGCATGGGATGATGGTAAAAAGTAAGAATCTTTAGGTCATTTCTGCATGCATGATAAAACCCTTAGTGCTAGTCCGTAGGAGGGATTTCCCACCCACAACATAATTGGTGACCATACTGGAGATCTCTAGGGTTTCTGGGAATATTTTGTTTTTTGGGTATTTTTTAAAAATTGGTTTCATTACTTGTTTTTAAAGTTTATGCAAAAGTCTGAGCTAACAGAGATTCTGGTATTCCATATCAGTTATCTCTGTTTCTTTGCTTGACTGCATCTTTTTTTCAAGACCCACAGAGGTACACGCGACCTGTATAAGGTCTGCATGCGTGTACCCGTGCCCGACCCTCACACAGCCCGCGTGTACACGCTAGCTGAGGAGGTGTCAATTGCGTGTATGATTTCAGAAAATTTCTTTTAGGGAGGTAGTCATCCTCTCCCCTATCAGAAGTAATCCTTCTTAGGGGTTTTCTGGAACTCATTCTAGTCTCTGTTTTTTGCAGTTTTGTAGCTTAGGTTTCACCTCAGATTGGTTTTGTTCTATGAAATTTTCCTTCAATTGTTTTCTTTTTCTGTTAAAGTAAGTTTCTGAGTCTTCAAGAGATTCCGGTTTTCAATACCAATAGTCTTTGCTAGTGCTTGATTGCTTGTCATTTCATTTTTTGAAGAGTTGCAGAGGTACATGCTTGTTGTTGAACTGTCAGCAGCGTGCCTGTAGAGAAAATTTTTGTTTAGGGTAAGGCAGTCATCCTTTCCTTTGTCAAGAGTTATACCTCCCAAGTTTTTTGGGTCTCTGACATAGCGGTCAATAACTTGGGTTTGATCACAGCAATAGCTTGCTTTTTCATTAAAAGATTTCTTTTGTTTCCTAGCTTTTTTAACTTATTTTTAGCTTGAAATTTTAGAATCTTTTGTTATTTCTATTTTGATTGGAAGAAATTATAAAAAAAATTAGTTTGTTAGATCTCTTTCTTTCCTGGAATTTTCTTTGCATTGTTATTTGAAAAAGAAAATAAATTAGCGTAGTGTTGTGTTTTCTTCTCATCTTAAAAGCATTTCAAAATAAAAAATAAAAAAATAAGAAATATAATCATTCTTTGCCGGTGTTCATGTAAGTTTCATCATTTTTTCGCAAGAGTCTTAACACCATCAGTTGCACTACCGTACCCTTTTGAGTAAATCAAGCCAGTAAAAAGAACACTAATTAAAATCAACTAGACTTTATGTTTTATAGGGTTCATCAACTAGTCTAGGCTAGAGCCTTGATTTAGGTTGGAGAGGAAACTTTTCAAGGCTGCAAAACATACATAAGAGACTGTGATAGGGAGTGTCAAAGTCCAGTATCATGAAAGTTATCCTGGACCCCCCTCTAACACAGGGGCTAAACACGAGGTCGCATGCGGAAAGGTAGGGGAGATAACCCCTCCAAAGCTGGACCAATCGTAGTGGAGAACACATATAGAGCGCTTGTCTTGGGATTATGTCGATTGCATTTTCCACGGAGCTTCGTGGGTCTCGAATCCGTTCAAGTTCCTTAGTTGTCTTCTGGACCACTTGCCTTCGATACCCTTGACATTTTTCGGGCTCGATACCCTGCTCATTGTGGTCTACCTGACTTTCCACTGTACCCGCCTGGTGACTATTCGTGCGCTGGAAACCTAGTTGCCTATCTTTTTTAGAGACATACACAGGTGACTGCGGGGGTATACTGTAGTACCTAGGATAGACATCGGGCCATGCTTTGGAGAGTATACCCAGAGGGTGCTTCCTTGTTCGAGTTGCACTTGCACCAGTAAGTTGTTCTAGTGTTGGTTGTTGTAACTGTTCTTCCATTAGTTAGTCGTTTGCTTGATTTACCTTTAGAAACTTTTAGTGTGTGCTCTATGCTCCCTACTTTTCCATAGTGAGTTAGGCAGTCATGGATTTGGGTCTCTGACCTAGGGTGGTAGAGTACCCACTCCGCTGGTCATGAGGACTTTTTAGTCTTCGGCTTATAAACGTGAAGCCACCTCTTTATAGGCATTGTTTTGATAACACTGGTTCGCCAGAGTCAGTGTGTGAGACTTTTATGGACTTGAACGATCCTAAAAATGGAGAACCTGTGCATAGGATATTCATGGATAATTTTCCCGACCATACCAACCAAGGAACCCCTTCGCAAGGGGATTCTTGTGCTTTTCCCTTCTTTGAAAACATTGGTGTCCCTTTGATGGCCACTTTGTACATTCCTGTGCTGAATGTGGGACTACCGGTTTGGTTAGGTACCATTCCAAATGTCTCGAATGCTCTTGACGCTTCTCAATTAAGCACCTTAAGTCATGGGCACCCTGTTGATGTTTCTTTGTCAACAAAGTCTTCTCCTCCTCCTTCTCCCGCCTCTGGTGAAAATACAGTTACTAGTAACCGCAAGTCTAAACGAAATAGAAAGAGGAAGAATAGGAAGAAGAAATCACCAACCTCTGTGAGTCATGTTGGAGATAGATCGACAACCTCTACAAGTCACATTGAAGACCAACACCCAGCCTCTACAAGTTACGTTGGGGGCACACACTCACCCTCTACAAGTCATGCTGGGGGAAAAAGTCCAGTCACTCGTAGTCATACTCATAATAGGTCTGTAGCCTCTACAAGTCATGTTATCGACCCATCACTAACCTCTGCAAGTCATGTTGGAGATGTGCAACCAACCACTGCTAGTCATGCTAGGGGCATTAATTCTATTGAGAAACCTAGACGGATAGGACGTAAGCCTAAGTTCCCTTGTAAGCTTTGCAAGGGAGATCACCTTACTCATTTGTGCCCTGGCATTCTAGAGGTACAAAGATTGTGGTCCCTGTCTGCAAGCTCTTCTGATTCTGAATCTTTTGAGGTTTCCTCGCAGTCTATTCAACCATTGGTTGAGAAAGTGGTCATGTTGATGCAGTCATCGACTAATCCCACTCCTCTTTTGAGGGGTGAGGTGCCTTTAGATCTTGTAGTTTCTCAGCCTATTCAACTAGTGGTTGAGAAAGTGATTATGTCGATGCAGCCATCAGATGATCCCACTGCTCTTTTGAGGGGTGAGGTGCTTTTAGACCATGTAGTCTCTCAGCCTATGCAGCCATTGGTTGAGAAAGTGGTCATGCCGATGCAGTCATCGACCGATCCCACTCCTCTTTTGAGGGGTGAGGTGCCTTTAGACCATGTAGTCTCTCAGCCTATTCAACCATTGGCTAAGAAAGTGGTCATGTTGATGCAGTCGTCGGCTGATCCCAGTCCTCTTTTGGGGGGTGAGGTGCCTTTAGACCATGTAGTCTCATAACCTATTCATCCATTGGTTGTGAAAGTGGTCATGCCGATGCAGTCATCAGCTGATCCCACTCCTCTTTTGCGGGGTGAGGTGCCTTTAGACCATGCAGTCCTGTATCATATTCAACCATTGGTTGCGAAAGTGGTCATGTCGATGCAGTCATCGGATGATCCCACTCTTCTTTTGGGGAAAGACGTGTCTACCAACTATGTTTTTAGCATTTCCGGTTCAATACTTTCAGAACAAGGGGGCATTCCGCTCATTCCGAGAACACCCCCTCCAAGCCCTAGGATGGTTTCCTTTGATTGGAATGACCTTGTTGAGCCTCATCTTCCTTCTGCCACAGCTTTTCAAATAAGGTTTGAAGTTAATTCAACAAACATTTATCGATGTATTGTGCATGAAGGAGCCTCTGCAAGTATTTTATCCTCCTCGGTTTGGAAAGTCTTGGGTTCTCCCAAGCTTGTGTCTGCTTCACATGAGCCGTTGGCTTTTGACAGACGTCTTAGTGAGTATTGGGGGATTCTTCCTCAGTTGCCTATCTCATTAGGTGGTAAGATAGTCCTTGTTGATCTTATAGTGGTGCAAGGCCCGTTAGATTTCAATATGCTTCTCGGGCGTGATTATGTATATGTTATGAATGTTGTAGTGTCTACGCTCTTCCGGGTGATGCATTTCCCTCACAATGGAAGAATTGTCACTATTGACCAGCTGGCATCTGATAATCACCATCCTAATTTGGCATTATTTCAGACTACCCCTTTATATGTTCCTAACGTTCGTGTAGACTCTACCGTGCCACGAGTTAATTATGTGGCATCTTATCCTCGGTGTTCAATTGCTTCTGAGTAGGAACTGGGGTAATCATGTGTTCCCTCTTGAGACTTAGTCTCAACAATTGATCCATTGGTTTATCCAATGGGGGCATGGGAAGCCTTGCTTCCCTCTCTTGGTCCAAGTGGGCTTGAGTATCCTTTTGAGTCTGATCTCGTTGTTTGTAGATCCTCAAGCCCTTGTGCTCGTGATTCTTCACTGATAGACTCTGCCAGTCTTGGCCAGAACTTCCATCGTCATATCGAGTATGGTCATTTTACTTCACCCTTTGGGACTGTCTACCCTCTTTTGTGTGATTTCTCAAATTTTGAATTGCCTTCTGATAAGGCTATCCTTGAAGCCATGACTACGGTTTCTATACCGCAGGAGGACTTACACCATGGTTTGTGTTTTCTTCCCTTTTGGGAGACTTTCCAAGTTGACTATCGAAGAGACTCTTGGTCTGAGCCTAGCAGTGGGCTCTACCTGAACTAGTTTCATACATGAGTCGTAGCCCCCACGGGTCTTCTTTTAATCCCTTTTCAGACCCTCTAAACATAAAAAGATTGTCGAGCAATCTTGTGGCCTTTCACGCTCGTTAAACTAAAATTTGAAGTGACGTCTATCCAACGGTATTTTACCCCTTTTTTAGTCCAGACGGTCAACTATATGAACAAAGGTATACTCTAAGGAACTTCAGTTCTCTAGAAGAGTACCCCTAGGTATCATTTTAACCCTTTTTCAGGCATGAGGGACTAAATGTATGAAAAAGGAACCCCCCCACGGAGTCCATAGTTAAGCTCTTTTTAGACTCCCTAAAATTGAAAAGATCGTCGAGTGACCTTATTCTTTCACACTCGTTAAAATGGTCCAGAAGAACATTTCTGACGGAGTCCATAGTTAAGCTTTTTTCAGACTCCTTAAAAATGAAAAAATGGCCAAGTGATCTTGTCTTTATCACACTCGTTAAAATGGTTTTGAATAGACGTCTCGTCGGTGCTAGTTTACCCCTTTTTCGAATTGACTAGACTACCTTCGAAAAAGGTACCCCATTGGAGTCTCCTTTTACATTTTTTCAGACTCTCTAAATATGAAAAACCATCGAGCTTACCTTCTCTGGGCTCGTTAAAATTACATCGAAGGACGTTACCAATGTGTGTTTTACATTCGCATACCGCATCTTTGGCCTAATGCCAGCTCCATGTTGCTCTCAACTGAACCATCTAAAGCATGCCTTATACGCAAGCCCTGTAGCACTTTGCCTCTGTGTCTTGACACCTTTGGCCCTTGGAGGATTTTTCCTGAGTGTTCTTACTTTGAACATCAGTCTTGTCCTTGCACCTCAAACTTGTATGTTTGCAACACTCATCCCTCCTTTGTAATGTAGCATTCTTTTATTCTTTTTCCAAAATTATTGAAAAAGACAAAAAAAAATCAAATACACCCCAAAAAGAGGAAGTGAAAAGTATTTTCGTTATTGGCAGCATAATGAGTTGCCTTTGGATAAAAGCACATATGTCCGTTTGTTCTCGCTACATAGAGTTGTGTCCTCCTCCGTTTGGTTATTCTTCCAAACATATGCAGAGTTTGTGTTGCCTCCTGCCTCATAAACTTATGTTAATGCCATGCTGCCTAAGTCTAATCTTTTGTCGTGCTATTGTTCAAGGGAAGTTTTTACCAAGCCTAAGTCGGCCCCTCTGCAGTTTGTCTCTTTCCCTCATGCCCGACCATCCTGAAAGTCCAATCAAGTCTTTGTTCAAAATCAATGAAGCCTTCAGTCTGATAATAAAGATTCTCTAGTCCATGACCGACGAGCCGTCAAAGACCTCTGGGTGGTGAAGTCGTACACTCATATTACACTCCTACTCGAGTTTTGAAGATTTTGAAGTTGTTGCTCGAGCTCTGAAGATCTCATCTCCAGCCATCAGGCCTTATCAGCTTCTAGAAGATGGATACTCTACGTGTATATCTTTTTTATTTCGAGATGTAGCTCCGATGTGTATTTCTCGCGGCTACACTTTATATAGTTATATGACATGGATCTACAATGTATTTGATTGGTAGCCATGATTTTATTTTATCCCGAGCATGGGTATGCCCGCCTCAGTGAGACAATTATTATTTTGTAGATGGCACCTCCCGATTTCTGGTCCCTAGGCTACTTGTTTGGCACATCGATGAAGATTGTTAATGTATTTCGGCCATCAGATGCTCTTTTGACCTCACACATTAGGGGGCATCTGTTATAACCCTAATTTGCACCAGACATGCTTACCTGGCATCAGGCCATCTCAGATTTCGTCTTTGCCAAAACATTGTTGAACAACTCTTCTCAAAAACCCCTTTTATAAATACCCACGCACCCTTCTCCATTGCTGCACGCGTGTACACGCTAGTTGACCCAAGACAGCTCGCATGTACCTTAAAAAGCACGGAAAAATTAAAGTTGTTGACGGAACACACAGCTTTGGGTAAGTTAACTAAACCTTTCAGCCATGCATGGCCAATCAATCGACCAAATACCTAGCTTCTTTTAGCCTATAAAAGAAGAGTTAGGGGTCCCATTTGAAAGGAGGAGAATCATAGTAAAGAAACTATACCCAATTAAGCATTCCCTTTGTCCCAACCTTTAGCCATCCTTGTGCAAAGAGAAGTATAGAGCAAAGCAGTTGGAAGACAATGGAAGAAGAGCCGAGGACTAGGATCGAGGAGAAGTAGCCGACTTTATCATTGTAAGGTATCATTGTGAAGTTAATAAAATAATTGCTTTTCACGTCTCGCCATATGAGATTGTCATTACTAGAATATTGATTGTATGATTGATTAAATCTCTAACCCGTTAGTACATAGATCAAATGCATGTGGAGTTCTTTGTTTGTATTTAGTGAATGCAGGTCAGCATTGGGAGGAGAGTTGCGGTCAAAGAATGACCAAGCGCGAAAAGGGGTCGACATCAAACATGAAAAATAAGGTACGTCAACTTAATCTCTTGAGCCTTGTATTTACATATGAGTAATGGGGGTTTAGGCATGGGATGATGGTAAAAAGTAAGAATCTTTAGGTCATTTGTGCATGCATGATAAAACCCTTAGTGCTAGTCCGTAGGAGGGATTTCCCACCCACAACACTACCAGTTGAAGATTCCACTTGGGAAGATGAGTCTTTTATACAGAAGCATCCAGAGTTACTCAAGCGTTGTGGACAACACTTGTCTCAAGGGGAGGGGCATGTTAAGCCCTAAATATTGGCTTATTACCCCTTAATTGGGGCATATTACATTAGTAATGTTATTTTATTTATGTCGGCTTTATTTCAATTGTTGTAATTATACCTCCTAGTCTCCTATATATACCAAGGAGACATTTTAATTTTGAATCATCTTGGAATTGTACATATATGTGGGCATAAGGAGGTTGCCCCCTCGAAGAGGCTTATTATCTGAAGCTCTCTCTTTTTCAAGGCGTTGAGTACTTATTCTGAGGTTTTTTCTATGCTATATTGATATTTGGTTCTTAACAGTGAGAAAGGTGATAATTTCAGAGTGTAGTTTCTTATTAGCAATTTGTTGGCCCTTGACCAAGTTTTGGGAGATTCTTGGTCATAGAGACCTATTTTGGGGCTTCGACAGCATGTCGAAGGAGGAGCGCAAGACGAAGCGGAGATCAAGGGATATCGGCCCACTTTTGGGTCCTTTTGGGGTTTTTGGGATAATGTAATGGGATTGTGATGTCGGCCCATGGGTTTTACCCATGTTTAGGCCTATTTTGTAAATTATAAATAGAAGGCTAGGAAATGTAGAAAGAGAACTAGTAGGTCGGTAAACTAAGTGCTAGTGTGGATTGTAAGGGCTTTGTGCATTTTGTGTAAGACTTGCAGAGCTGAGTGCAAGTCCATGTGCGAGACTGTAGAAGGCTTTGTGTTGTAACTGTTACACATCAAAATTACTCATTACGACGATGGCCTAGTGTCGTTGTTA
The DNA here is from genome assembly GCA_032191745.1 of Picea mariana. Taxonomy (NCBI): domain Eukaryota; kingdom Viridiplantae; phylum Streptophyta; class Pinopsida; order Pinales; family Pinaceae; genus Picea; species Picea mariana. Next base: position 12,802 of record JASDQU011178095.1, read on the forward strand.
TCAATATTACAAGTGTCACATTTTGGTCGCAAGTGTCAGAAAAAGCATACTGCCATACTGTCTATGTGATGCCTATAACAACATCGGAGGGACACTTGGAACACCTCAAACAGTTGATTTGGAAGAAGAGCAATGGGTTAACAAAGTTTATAAACCTTTTGCCACTGGAAAATCCACTCAAAAGACATTTTTGGAGAGGAGAGCTCCCCTATACACTGATAGGAAGCACTGGCACTTCATGGCCTTCTTTGGGAGAGCGTTATAACGCTCTGGTGCCCCTTATGGGGGAGCGCTACCTTTTCTGGGCAAAATTTGGTTTATTAAGAAGAATGAGGGAAAGATCCCCTCAATATCTAAAGGTGGTTGGATTCGAATATGATCTCAAGGCATGATCTTAGGGGAAATCCTCAACTGAAGGAAAGAAATCCTCAACTTATCCCAAAGATCTCTCAAGTGGTTGGGTCTTTCAGAGCTTATATAAAGAGGCCTTCTCATGGTGAAGGAAAGGAGGAAATATTGGAGGTATGAAACCTATGATCTCATAGGCAACATACAGTACAGGAAGAGAGACATTGCAATAGCATATAACTTATGATCTCATGAGGGAGATGTCATTTGAAGCATCAACATCTTGTATGCAAGTTATTTGAGCAAGGGTATGGACAAGGAGAGCTTGGTGAATCTACTGCACTACATCCATGGTTGTAAGTAACACTTTGTTCTCATCAATATACAATCAATGCTTGGCCTGTTTCTTTCAAACTTGTACTTGTTCCATATAAGTTTGTCTATAGTAGATGGATCTGTGCTTGAGTTAATCTCATTAGAGTAGGAAGTATTTTGTACCTTTGTTTGTTTTGCAGGACCTATCAAGGAGCTCAAGATCGAAGCTCAGCCTGGACTTTTCACGGAGAAACGTCGTTCATAAGGTACATATCTTTCTCTTTCTCTTTCATTCATTAGCTCTATTAGATCTAAAAGGAAGTCAGTGTCCACGTTAAGCACTTTCTCTCTTGGTCTTAGGAGTCTAGGGACCTCGAGAGAATCCACTTGTCCGCAGGGGGATTTCTCTTCAACAATAATGCAAGGAAGAAGGATCTAGTGAGCTGCGCATATTTTCTCTCCTGTGTGGAGTAGGGTTTTGATGGTTCTATGTTTGTAGCCAATTAACTGAAGATAATAAATAAGAAGAGTTGGTGGACGTAGCCCCAAGGTGGGGGTGAACCACGTAAACACTGTGTTGTCTTGCTTTGTGCTTGTATTAATATGTTTATGTCTTCTTTTGCTAAGTTCTTTAAAATGATTAGATAGATCTGGTTATGCTTAGTGCTAATGATGTATAAGAATGTTAGATCTAATCTATATGAATGTGTTGAGTGCTTGATTTGCTAGATCTAACCTATCTATTGATGTTAAGTGCTTAAGTACGTTATATCAATGTGAATGTTGCGAAGCCCTGTTATATCAGAGAAGTGATTATTGATTGTCTATTGAGGAACTAACGGTGATGAGTGATTTATTAAGTGTTAGAATCACATATATGTGTCCTAGCTAATGTTGCAGACACCCAGTTCTTGCAACCACCCCTTCCTCTACCTCGGGTGAGACTTCATCTGCTTCGCAGGTGTTTCCGAAAGGGTTGGTAGTTAGGGCTTTGTTGGTGTGATGTTGTAGCGTTGAACCCTGGGTCTGCCCCTGTGCCAATAAATGGTTCTGTTGTTGGGACCTGAAACTGTGATTGTTGGGAACTAAAGTAAAGAAAAGATAAGCTCTTTGCATAGATATACTGTTGAAGTGCACAGTACCGGGACCTGAAACTATGATCACTGGGAACTGAGAAAGAAGAAGCTTTGTGCAAAAATTTGACTTGAAACTGTGAAAGCTCTGTGCGTAGATATGTTTCCCTAGTACGCAGTATTCTACTTGATTTATAAAGCTCTGTGATAAAGAAAGAGGTCCAATCTGAAGAAAGAAGATAAGATCTGAAAGAAGGAAGCCCAATCTGAAGAAAGGAGGTCGGATCTGAAGGAAAGAAGCAAGATCTGGAAGCTTTGTGCTCTAAGAAAGGTAAAAGTGAGAATTTTTTATTAAAAGAGGTAAGATCTGTAAGCTCTGTGCTCTGATAAAGGTAAGAATAATAGAAAAAATTTAGATCCGAAAGCTTTGAGCTCTATAGAAGTAAGATAAGTGAAATTTTTTGTTTCTAGAGTATGGATCTAGGTATGTTTAATAGAGTTTGTCCTAGTTTGAAAACTACGGTATTAATGGATGAAAGAAGACTTGATATGAATAGATCTGATAAGAATAGTGAAAGATATGTTATACCTATGCATAGAAAGAATGTTTGGACTAACGAGTGGATGCAGGATCCTAGAAATAATTTGTTGCAGGTTAGCTACCATGATCCCAGTGCGCAGTACATAAGAGGTTGGGGATCATTTAAAATAAAGAGAGGATTAACCCTCTGTTACAGTTGCAGAAGACTGGGACATCTGGCTAAGGAATGCCCAGGTGGAAGACCTAGTTGCCTCTGTTGTAAGGCTCTAGACCATGAAGTATTGGATTTCCCTAGAATGATTGCTAAGCTTGAAAGAATGAATATGAATCAAGAGAACCCTAAGGCAGATCCAGAAACTGAGATTATGGGAGAATACCAGAAAGGATCCGAGCAAGCATTGCTACAGATGAAAGAAACCCTGAGTAACCACCGACATGTCAGATTATCAGAGATCTTCAAAGGAAAATAATGCATCGAAGAAAGAATAGAAGACTTCAACATTGACTGTGTTCTAGATGAGGAAACACAAGTGAAATTCATGATCGAGAGAACTTGGGAAGCTATAGGGAGGCCTGCTATGACTCCCTCATTAGGAGGAATAGGGTTATTCAGAGGAAAACTAATAAACATGTGTGGAAGGCTAGCCCAAATACCGATGACTGTCAATGGAACTTCGATGGAGGAAGATTTTGAGATTATTAAATTTGTTGAAGATTGTGCCCTGTTTACCATGTTAATAGGAAAACCTTGGATTGACAGAGATCAAGTCAGACAAAAGAAAGAAGAAGAAGTTTTGGAGCAGAAGAGACAAGAGTTAAAAGATTTCATGACTAGAAGGATCGCATACTTGATTGAAGAACAGGAGAATAGGTCGAAGTTATTTAACACTAGAAACCCAGATGTCGAAGCTGCAAAAAAATTTGAAGACTCACAGGAGACTGAAGTACCTATCTCAGATAAAGAAGAGGTGTTACCCCTGAGTCCTAGGAGAGAATCTCAACAGCGTGAAGTAACTCAGACCATAGAAGATAAGAATCGAAATGGAAAATGAACTACCGAGACGAAGCTCACTGGAAAGAAGGCTAGAAAGAAAAGTAAGAAGAGAGCTAAGTTGTAGAAGGTTCCAGAGGGAACTTCGTAGACAGAAAATTTGCAGAATTGGAGCTTCGTCAGTATATCAGAACAACGACACATGGCACTTTTCCATGGCGAAACAATATAGTCTTTGGGGATATTATAACCATTCGATTGACGCTCCAAATGGACAGCAAGGCAATAAAGGTTCATCATCAGACCATTAAACTGTGCCATTTTGGATCGAACAAGAGTTAATGGAGGCTTATAACCGTTGCAAGTGGATCATTGTCAAGTTAACTATTTATCTCATCGCACCATGCACCGAGAACACTTTTGCTAACTGAGAATTTTTAGCCCATAGACTAAGTTGCTATTGTATAAACTGATCATTGCACTATTATTGATTATTACAGTGCAGTATCTAAGCTAACTTGACCCGATATTATTAATCCCAAGCACGGATGTCCGACGAGCTTACTGTAGTTGAAGAATCAGTAACATAAGTACTCCTCGACTTGATGATTGAAAGAGTCATGTCAGAAAGAGGATTGTCTACAGTTATACAAACATCATCGATGAGAGGACTGTCAGCCTCTCTGTCCACTGCTCAAGCCGGACCATCACGGCCCACAAATGAGAAGCGAACTAAGCACAGAGACGATCTCGTGAATGCTAAGCTGATTTCGAGTATTTTACCCAGCTACCTACCACCTCTGAGCGGCGCAATAAATTGAGATAGTGTGCCAAGAGACTTTGAGTATGAATTGGTCACTGCGTACCTCCTGAAGGGGTTACGCACAGTTCACGCAGATCAAGAAAAGATAGCAGCGTTGAAGTTTAGCGACTTCAACCTCGACAACAGGAAGGTCTATAGCATGCTCGCCCCACATAAGTACCTGACCAGGACAAAATGAAATAATTCAAAGATCGTCCCTCAGTCATGGACCATGAACCTTGTGCAGTCTACATTGCTCAACGTCATGAATATTCCTCACTTCGGAAGGCACCAAGAAGTGAATGCATGCGTCAAACTGCTATTGTCCTCCTACCTTGGTGGGTATTTATGGTTAAACCATTGTATCACAGTGGATCCAACATTGATCAATCGGATCACAGGGCTAAGCATGCAAGGCCTTGACCCACAGAATTTCCACCCTGGAAAAACCATGGATCGCACTCTTGTGCAGAAGATTAAAGACACCTATGGAGATGTTGAGAACGAAACACGAGGTTATAAGGTAGCCTATATTCAGAGCGATGTAGTGCACCTTTCCAGTTAATTGATCGCAGGAAAGTTAGTTCGCAAGAACCGACCCACCCAAGTCACTGGCTTTGTAGTTGACCTCGCAAGGAAGTGCACGGAGGGCCTACAAATGAATTGGGTGAAGTACCTCATGAACCAGTTGGAACTGGACTACAGGGAAGCATCAGATCAAGGATACGAATTCCACTTCAACTAGCTTCTTATACTGATCATTTTCATTGCATGGGAGATGTCGGAAGGTGCGACCTTCCCGGACATCAAACTCTTTGAACCTCTAGCTGCAAAGTTCAATACCCTATGGTACTCTAGTGATGTGAACAAGCAATGGCATTCGAATGCTGTGTTCCACACATATTACAACTAGTTGAAGACAACCATCCAGCTTGAGCCGCGTATAACCCCAAACACTCTCCACCATTTCATACCTTTGATGAAGTTCAGTGCAGACCGCCATTTCATCTATATCACAGCGAGAGATGACGAACACTAGGAACATTTTCAATCTTACTACAAGCTGACAGAGGAGGACTTGGAGGAGATCACCAAGATCTAGTCGGTGGACCTCCTCATTCTAGCAGACCCTATGGAGATGTTCAACTTAGACAGTCCAGAAGCAATGCATGATACACCTGGACCTAGCAAGATAAAGAAGAGGTCCATTATTTAAACAACGCATATGTGAAGACCACTTCCATCTCAATAGAGAAAGGAGGAGATGGCAGAGAGATAGATGGCGCAGAAGTTGAACAGAAGAAAGGCGAAGTTACACTGCCTAGAGACGAGGAGGACCCCTCGAAGAAAAGGAAGGTTTCCCCTCCGAAACCTTCTTCTAGGAAGAAATCAAAAGCATCTCTGACTAAAATGCAAACCACCCTCACCTCGAATGACTTAGACTTCATCATCGCAGCACCGAACGATGCTTTGCTAGAGATAGCAGAGAAGTAAGAAGCTCAGCAGGAAGAGATATACAGTTGGATCAAGGTTGAACTCCAAGGAGTGCAACAGACACTACAGTCTAGCCGCACAGTTTCCATTGCACCTCCGCCATTGGGAACACCAGAACTGGGAGATGAGCCAGCTCAACTCCATTGGATCGTTGATACAGTCGAATCTCACCTCCGACGAGCATATGAGGAGATAGCGCAAGCCACCCAGTCTTTAGCACAACCACATGAAGACCTTCTAGAACAACGCAGTACTGCAGAACAGGAAAATCTTGCGTTGCAAGCGAAGTGGGATGAAGAAAAAGCACAATTGCAGCAAAGCAAGGAACAGTTGCTCGCAAAGAAACTTGAAATAAAGGAAATGGTTCACATGGCACTCCGCTTTGTGACAGTCATCGAGGTAAAGGCTGAAGAGAGAGTTCCCCAATAGGTGGAACAAACCGAAGACATAATTCAACAATTACAACAATGCATAGCAGACTTGGAGCTCTGCACTTTGCCCGAGACCCCTCAAGATGTAAAAGACCAAAGGGAAGCAACTTCCCACAACATAGTTGATAGACTAAAATCTCTTGCCTTGGAGTGCAAGCAGTTGAGTAACCGCAGTGCCTAAACATATAAAAACCTCACTGAGAACCCAGAGTTACATGCACTGGATTCGTAGCTCCAGGAATAAAAGTAGCATGCGGACACACTACATGCACAGCTGAAAGCCCTGTCAGTTGTATACGGAATGAAGAGGTCTCAAGAGAAACACACCGCCCAACAATAGATCCATACGATTCAAAGCAGAGTGATGCAAGTTACTCAACGGCTTCAACCAGTACAAGATAAGGTGTGTCAATTATTCACAGAGGTTGAAAGCCGAGGAGGAGAGCTAGAATAGGTTGTCATCACAGCATAACAACACCTAGAAGGGTCAGTAAATGATGCAGTGATCCAGGAGTTCATCGAGCAAGAGGCCACAACAACGCAGCAAGTCGAAGCAGCTTGAGGCATTCGAGGCAGAACTGCTCAGACCATAGTGACTCGTGATGAGTCACAGGTGAGTGTTGGGGGCATGTTGGCCCTTGACCAAGTTTTGGGAGATTCTTGTTCATAGCAACATATTTTGGGGCTTCGACAGCCTGTCAAAGGAGGAGCGCAAGATGAAGTGAAGATCAAGGGATCTTGGCCCACTTTTGGGTCCTTTTTGGGTTTTTGGGATAATGTAACGGGATTGGGATGTCGGCCCATGGGTTTTAACCATGTTTGGGCCTATTTTGTAAAGTATAAATAGAAGGCTAGGCAATGTAGAAAGAGAACTAGTAGGCCGGTAAGCTAAGTGATAAAGGCTAAGTGCTAGTGTGGATTGTAAGGGCTTTGTGCATTCTCTGTAAGACTTGTGGAGTTGAGTCCAAGTCCCTGTGCGAGACTATAGAAGGCTTTGTGTTGTAACATAAGGAAGAAGGATCTAGCGAGCTGCGCAGATCTTTTGTCCTGTGCGGAGTAGGGTTTTTATGGTTCTATGCTTGTAGCTGATTGACTGAAGATAATAAAGAAGAAGAGTTGGTGGACACAGCCCTACGGTGGGGGTGAACCACGTAAACACTATGTTGTCTTGCTTTGTGCTTGTCTTAGTATGTTTATGTCTTCTTTTGCTAAGTGCTTTAAGATGATTAGATAGATCTACTTATGCTTAGTGATAATGATGTATAAGAATGTTATAACCGATCTGTATGAATGTGTTGAGTGCTTGATGTGCTAGATCTGACCTATCTATTGATGCTAAGTGCTTAAGTACGTTACATCAGTGTGAATGCTGCAAAGCCCTGTTTTATCAGCAAAGTGATTATTGATTGTATATTGAGGAACTGACAGTGCTGAGTGCTTTATTAAGTGTTAGAATCACAGATCTATGTCCCATCTAAGGTCGCAAACACCTGAGTCTTGCAACCACCCCTTCCTCTACCTCGGGTGAGACTTCATCTGCTTTTCAGGTGTTACTGAAAGGGCCAGTAGTTAGGGATTTGTTGGTGCGTTGTTGTAGCATTGAAACCTGGGTCTACCCCTATGCTAACACGATCTTCCCCAGGCACTTTCTTGTCCGTAGATTGCTCACGTTAATGGAGGAACCCAGACTAGATTTGTAGTAAGATATTATGTTCTCTTCGTTAGAGGTAACATAGCTGAGACAGTAAAAAATGTAGGTGAGTTCAATGGAATCTTGTCTCATGCTCACACAGTAATCATCCAAATTGCGAACAAGGTCTCCATCGAGATTATATATCAACACTGTTTCCTAGAGCTTGAGGTGAAGAACTTGTGGGTTTTTGAAAGATATGTTGGGACAACGTAGTATTCGATTTATGTTCTGACAAACCTCTAATCATGAATTTCATATATTTTTCTCTTATCAAATCGTGGAGTTGGAAGAGGATCACGACAACCTTTAACAGAGCTTAAAATTTGATATGAAGGTTTGCATGGTTCAACTTCTCAGTCCAAGTCCCCATGCTGACCAATGATCTGATGTTGAGGAGTACATGGTTGCTCTTCTTCGGCCATCGATTCATCATCTTCACTCACAGATTCTTCAGAGGATGATGTCATTAGCTCATCATCATTATCACTTCTGCCCGTCTCACCGATGTCATCGACCCATTCTTATTATTGCCATCACAGTTCTAAAATGTCCATAGTCTGCTTCCAGACATGCTTGAGTTGTGAAGCAGCAATGTTGTGATCAGAGAAAAGGCGAAGCGACCCCATAATTTTAGATCACTGCCATGGAGAAGAGTCTGCTATAGAGAAACTTCCAAGTGAGATAATCCACAACATCTTGCTTACTATCAATGGTGCCTACGACCACTTCAACATTCACATGGTCATGGATAAAGTGGTCAAGATGACTCTCCACTAGGAATGGCTCATATAAGAATTTCTTGTAGTATTCTTTGCGAGGTGCATGGCACAAAATCACACATTTTCCAGCATTATCAAGAAGAGGTCTATTCCAAACACCTCTGTTGTAAGGTCAATAATAGGATAGTCAGTATGAGCACCAGGATAGGAAAACATCAACATTGGCAAGCAAAGGTCTACTGTAAAAGATCATTAATAGGATAGTTAGTATGAGCATCAGGATAGAAAAACACCAGCATTGGCAAGCAAAGGTCTATTGTAAAATATCAATAATAGGATAGTTAGTATGAGCATTCTCACAAATACAACCACTATCTTCCAGGCACATCAGAGAGCTTGTAATAACAGAGTGCCTCATAACCATCACAGTCAG
>JASDQU011178100.1:1860-17682 GCA_032191745.1 Picea mariana
CCCTTCTCATTGTGGTCTATCTGACTATCAACTATACCCGCCTTGTGATTGTTCGTGTGTTGGCAAACTAGTTGCCAATCTTTTTAGGGACATACACAAGTGACTGTGGGGGTATACCGCGGTACCTAGGATAGACATCAGGCCATGCTTTGCAGAGTATACCCATAGGGTGCTTCTGTTTTCAAGTTGCACTTGCACCGGTAAGTTGCTCTAGTGTTGGTTGTTGTAACTGTTCTTCAAAATAGTTTAGTTTTTGCTTGACTTATCTCTTAGTGAATTCTTTTTTAGTGTGTGTTACTGTTTGAATGTGTAGAATAACTTAGCGTGTCTTGGATCTTCTCACATAGTGGAGGATCCCAAGCTCCGCCGGTCACGAAGGCTTCTGGGCCTGCCACCAGTTATACTGGAGCCACCCCCACCACCATTAAGGCGGAAGCTAGACCAACAAGGGTCTTTCGAAGAAACCGGGTTACAAACCATTGTGCCCGAACAACTCTTGGAGGAATAAACCGCCAATATTGGCTCGGTTGAAACCCCAACCACTGATACTTGGCCATCGGTCAATGTACCAATACAATTTTACGAACGCCTGTCAGTGCCTCACACAGCTATGGAAACAAACGTTGTTACTTCCTCTGGGAATTCTTCCATTCCCACCACCGTTGCTACCACAGGAGAAGCCTCTCCTAACTTGCTATCGTTGGTTCGAGCCACGATGGTCTCAGCCACAACTACGTCGCACAGTGGACCGACCCCATCTATCACGGCAGCCACAACTCCCTTTACACCTAGTGCGACAAGCTCTTCGTTTTCATATGGTATGCCTAGTTCGGGCACAAGTCCTGCACTCACTCACTCCACTTTACAGACTTTGGGTCTAGGGGCAGAGATCTCTAATGCTCCTCTGCAAGGTCAAATTGGGGGAATTCTTGTCCCTTTTAATGCTTTTCCTTATGCTGGAGGTCATATCTCTCCTTCGTCCCCTTCGCTTGGTGGTTTGCATCAACAGTCCGCCGGGCAACCTGCACACATGAGTTCATTTGGAGCCGGGAGTCAAGGAACACCTGTGCAAACTCTGTCGGTAGGTTCGTCACCATTTGTTTGAAACGGGACATTTGGTAACAACACTTTCACATCCACTGCTTTCCCATCTAGGGGCACTCCCATCTTTGGACAGTCTACTCCGGCGCAGGGTACTATTCCTGCGCCAGGGGCACATATAGCAGGACTTTGGAACTCGGGACAAGGATCCGTTCCCTCCTCTGGAATGTCGTTCTGGGGTAATTCTTTCCACAGTCAATGGAACCCTGGACAGACTTCTATGCCTCTCCCATCAGGACTGGCATGGGGTAATCCTTCCCAAAGTCCTTCAAACACGATGTATGCCCAACATCCTATGTCCTTTATGGGGAATCAGCCAATGATGTCTCCACAGATGCAAAATCCTTACACTGGTCAGGGACATGGTTTCTTCTAGAATCCGGGCCAACAGCCAAACTTTTCCTGGCAATCTGGTGCCAGTCAAACTCCAGGACCCTTTTTCCCAGGCTATCAGCAGCAACCCAAGCTACCATTCCTAGTGACGTTACACTTGCCAGATTTGACAAGGTTGTTAAATGATCCTATTTGTGACGATCCACGTTGGCCTCCAATGCCAACAAAGTTGCCTTCAGACATTCCAAAGTTCGAGGCCAAGCCTAGCGAAGATCCAGGTGATCACGTGACTACCTTCCATCTTTGGTGTTCATATAACTCATTGAAAGATGACTCCATCCAGTTGTGATTGTTTCAACGCACTCTTATTAGGAGTGCCACAAAATGGTAATCGAGCTTGATCGCTCAAGATACTCTTCTTTTGGAAAATTGGCTATGGTCTTCCTTAACCATTTCCAGTTACCTGTGAGATACGACACTGGCACAGAGCTGCTTGCCAATTTCGAACAGATGACAGCGGACCATATCTCTGATCATATCCGAGAATGGAGACGCCAAAAGAGTCTAATCAAAGTACCAGTCCCACCAACATTCCTGCTTGAGTGGTTCCTTAAGTCTTTAGTCCCACAATTATCCAAAGACGTCGCGACTTCAGGATTTTTCTCCAAAGAAGATGCCATCATGAGGGCTCAATAGTTTGAGCTTATCTATTCTCAGTCTGGTTTATTGTACAACATCCTGTCGGATGCATCACGATCGATACTAGATAAAACTAGACAGAGAGCTGGACCACATGCCGATGGTATTGTTGGGTCAGCACAAACTAAGCCCACTAAGCAATTGTCAAAGAAATTGCAACAGTTATCTATACAACACTCAGCATCCAGCTAGACTACTTCTTTGGTTTCTCCTCCTACCCAAACATCGAAAGTACACTCTATGTAGACGACTAACCCAAAGGCCAGCCAGCAACCTGAAGGGAAGAAAAAACAACGAAAGAAGGGTAAGGGGGAGAAAAAACCCATTGATAATGATGGCGAGGGCACCACGGAAAAACAGAAGGCGAGGTATCCATGCAACTTGTGTGTGGAAGACCACCCGACCCATCTATGTCCTCGACTTGCAGAGGCCCAGAATTTTGTCACACAATAACAATAAGCCGTGTTGACTAATCCCTTTCAGCATGGGCAAAATTTAACTCAATCCTCTACAAGTGCCGAAGGAGGGAGCCAAGAAACCTGTCCTCCCCAAAACAATTCCTCATCCGCGAACGTGTATATGGTTAGGGGTGATTCTTTAATAACGATTAGAGCACATGACTATAGTAAACCAAGTGCCTCTGAGAAGGGTAAAGAATTTGAGATCCCATCTCTTCCTCTACAGATCGAGAATACGTTGGGTGAAACAATGACACGCATCCCAAAGGGTGCATTTAAGAAGGCTTCTCACAACCCAAACGCAAGGGCCGCCTAGAATTACTCTGTGGTGGAAGATTTATCACAAACCCCTTGTGTGATGTCCACTTTGGAGGTCCTCCAAAGATGCCCTGCTCAGAGGAAAGCCTTGTTGACTGCTTTAGGCTCTACTAAGACTTGTAACTCGGGTACCATCATGTTAGATATGACCGACTTAAAACCTCGTCTGCCATACCACGTAGCGTTTCAAATAGTAGTGGCTCATCCCATGAAAACTTTTACACGAAATATATTTCGCACAGTGGTCGACGAGGGCGACTTGACCTATGTTATGTCATTAGCATGTTGGAAGGCCATTGGCCAGCCCGCTTTGTCTCTGTCACCTACTCTCCTCACTGCGTTTGATTGTTGTTCTTTCCAACCACATGGCATCGTCCCTTCTTTCCCTATGCAATTAGGAGGGAAGACCATGTGTGTCAAAGTAGAGGTAGTCGATGCTCCCCTCGATTATAATCTCTTGTTAGGACAGAGTTGGAATTATGCTATGCAAGCTGTGGTTGCTACAGTTTTCCGAGTCTTGTTGTTTCCACACGAGGGTTGGATAGTGACCATTGATCAACTATATTTCTCCAGATCTGACCCAGATTTGGGGGCATCCACGGTTCCCATGATTGATAATCCTCAACCTAGTGTCGTTAACGTAGGAGTTGGATTGTGCCCATCCTTGATGGGTACCTTCAATTACCCACCTCCTCATGACGATGTCAAGTTTATATCTAATCACCACAAGGCTGAGATTTTTCAAGTTTCGTCGTTCCACATGACTTACTTCGAGGATCCTTAGATTCTTCCTTCCCCATCAGCCATGATGGATGAGATAGGGCACTCAGGCATCTCCATGCCCTTGTTGACTACTGAAGTAGCGTACTCTTTAGTCTAGCAAGTTTTAGCTAACCCTGATCCGACTCTCGCACAAGAGTTAGATCCACTTCTAGAGCCTATTTGGGCTCAGGGTTCTCTGGCTAACATCGATTCGTTAGACTTAGTCTTGCCTTCTGACGAAGCAGTAAGAAAAGCAATGACTAGTCCGGACAAACCTTTGGAAGATCTTCATCACAGATCATATTTCCTCCCAAAGTTAAGCCGAATCAAAGAAGGAGAATTCACTGTGACTATGACTGGAGATAGGTCTTGTCATACTAATCCCTTAGCTACACATAAGATTTATGTTGAGGGTAATATGGCAACCATTTCTGAAACGATACCTATCAATATCTCCAGAACCCCTAGCGTCATAGACAATGTTTTTGTCGGAGCATACAACTCCCCCGAGGGGATGCCAGGCATTGACCCACAAAGAGTCTATCATGAGCTACCTTTGTTGTTTTTCAAGCTCGCTTTGAGATCCGAAAACAACATCCGGTGAGACTGCATTTATGCTTTTCGATCTCATCCGGATTAACTGAGAAAAGTAACCATTATGGAATCTTCTTTAAGCCCTTTTCAGACTCCTTAAAGATGAAAAGATTACCGAGTGACTTTGTTTCTTCACACTTGTTAAATTGGTCCAGAAGAACGTTCCTTAAACAGGTCTCCTTTTAAGCCCTTTTCAGACCCTCTAAAAATGAAAAGATTGTCGAGCGATCTTGTGACCTTTCACACTCGTTAAACTGAAATTTGAAGTCACGTCTATCCGGCGATAGTTTACCCCTTTTTCGGTCCATACGGTCAGTTGTACGAACAAAGGAATACTCTATTAAATTCCCATTCTTTAGAAGAGTATCCTCAGGTATAATTTTATTCCTTTTTTGAGCATGAGGGACTAAATTTATGAAAAAGAAGCCCCCACGGAGTCCATAGTTAAGCTCTTTTCAGACTCCCTAAAATTGAAAAGATCATCGAGTGACCTTATTCTTTCACACTCATTAAAATGGTCCAGAAGAACATTCCTAACGGAGTCCATAGTTAATCTTTTTTCAGACTCCTTAAAAATGAAAAAATGGCTGAGTGATCTTGTCCTTGTCACACTCATTAAAATGGTTTTGAAATGACGTCTAATCGGTGCTAGTTTATCCCTTTTTCGAACCGACTAGACTATTCTCGAAAAAGGTACCCCAATGGAGTTTCCTTTTATGCTTTTTCAGACTCTCTAAATATGAAAAACCACTGAGCTTACCTTCTCTAGGCTCATTAAACTTACATCGAAGGATGTTACCATTGTGTGTTCTATCAACCGCATTTGCATACCTTACCCATCAGCCTTGTAACAGTTTGCTTCTGCGTCTTAACACCTTTGGCCACTGGAGGATTTTTCCTGAGTATCATTTCCCCAGAACATCAGTCTTGTCCTTGTGCCTTGAGATTGTATGTTTTCAGTACTCGTTCCTCCATTGTAACGTAATATTCCTTTATTCTTTTTCAAAAATTATCAAAAAGAATAAAAAAAATCAAATATACCCCAAAAAGAGGATGGGAAAAGTATTTTCTTTATTGGAAACATAATGAGTCGCCCTTGGATGAAGCACATTTTTCCATTTGATCATCAGATTATGGGATGTAGTACGACCTTAGGAAGCTTTTCCTCGCTATATAGAGTTGTGTCCCCCACCATTTGGTTACTCTTCCAGACATATGGAGAGTTTGCGATGCCTCCTGCTTCGTAGACTTATGATTAACAGATATGTTGCCTGAGTCTTATCACTTGTCATGCTATTGTCCAAGGGAAGTTTGTCACTAAGCCTGAGTCGGACCCTCTACAATATGTCTCTTGTCCACATACCTGGCCATCCTGAACATCCAATCAAGTCCTTGTTCAAAGTCACTGAAGCCTTCAGTACGATCATCAAGATTATCAAGTCCATAACCGATGAACCGTCGAAGACCTCTGGGTAGTGCAGTCGTACACTCATATTACACTCCTACCCGAGTTTTAGAAGATTTTGAAGTTGTTTCTCGAGCTCTGAAGTACAACCATCAGGCCGACTCATCTTCTGGGAGATGGATACTTTATATGTATATCTTTTTGATTTCGAGATGTAGCTCCGCTGTGTATTATTCATGGCTACTCTTTATAGTTATTTGACATGGATCTACAGTGTATTTGATTGGTAGCCATGGTTCTATTTTATCCCAAGAATGGGTATTCCCACCTCGGTGAGACATTTGTTTGCAGATGACACTTCCTGATTCTTGATCCTTGGGTTCACTCATTTAGTGTATCAGTACAGATTGGTAAAAGATTGGTAATGTATTTCGGCCATCAGATGCTCTTCTGCCCTCACACATTAGGGGGCATCTGTTATAACCCTAAATTGCACCACACATGCTTACCTGGCATCAGGCCAATTCATATCCCTTCCTTGCCAAAATTATGCTGAACAGACTCTTGAAAATCCTCTTGGGTCAAGGTACACGCACCCTAACCCACTACTGCACGCGTGTGAATACTGGCAGGCCTACTACAGCCCGCGTTTACCTAAAAAAACACAAAAATAGGAAAGTTGTCGATGGGACAAAAAGCTATGGGTTAATTAACTGAAACTCTCGGCCATGCATGGTCGAGAGTTTGTCCAAAACCTTAGCTCCTTCTAGCCTATAAAAGAAGGGGTAGGGGTACCATTTGGAGGAGAAAAATTATAGCAAAGAAACCTTTCCCATTTGCCAAATCCATTTGTCCCAACTCTTTAGCCTTTCCTCAAGCCTAAGGAGAATTAACGCAAAGCAGTTGGAGGACAAAAGAAGAGGAGGAGCCCAGGATTAGGATCAAGGAGCGATGGTCAGTCTCGACTTTGATTGTAAGTTGATTCATTTTGAAAATAATAAAAGAATACTTTTCCCATCCTAATGCATGAGTTATCTATGATTTGTGTAATTTATGCTTAATTTCTAACCCTCAAGTAGAAAAGTAGCATGCATGCGTAGTGTTTTGTCTTGATTGCAGGTTAACTTTGGAAGGAGCAGCGCAAGTAAGCGGGCAAAGCACAACGGAGGATCTACACCAAACATCAGTAAAAATGTTAGTAGTTCCTTTCCATGCATGTATCATGAATGAGGGGTTTAAGTTTTGGGTGGTAGGTTAAAAAGTCATTTCTTCACGGTCAAAATCTGCATGCAAATCTGACCCTAGTTTTCTAGTCCGTAGGGTATTTTTCCCAACAACAGCTATGCTAATATAATGCTAATATAATGCTAATGGGTTGTGTGTTAGTTTGTATGATGTGCAGGGATTCCTCTTAGGTTGGCGCACATGTTCTTCCATCCATAATCAATTTGAATAAGAGTTGCAGTAGTTTTCATTCTTACTAAAGAAGAAAGCAACCAGAACAGGTAGTTTCTCTGTAGTTTTTTGGGTTCTGTACCATATTTATCCAATACCCAACAATCTTGGACATCTTAGAATCCACGATGAAGAAGTCAGACAAGGTAATATGCACAACGGTGGGGTTCTTGGGTCTGGTGGCGACTGCATTGGCCTAAAGTCCCTCACTCATAAACCAACAGGCAGTTTAGGGAAGGCTTCTACCAATCCAACTTATCGAGCAAGCTCCAATAGGACGATTTCTATATCAAAATGTTCTGAAATGATTATTCGTTTCATAACTTTTTTTTTTCTTATTTTATGTGTCTTTTATTACTTATGAGATAAGGGATTATATTACCTGGTGGCCTTTGATTTTGGGCCTTTGATTTTCTTTTTGTATATAAATATATATATAGTTGTATTAGGTACGCAGGTGCTTTGTATTTTTTTTTGTTTTGTTGGAATAAAAGGGGATACTCTCAATGATTATAATTAACTTTTGTTTTAGCCTTGTCTGAAATCTAACGACTCAAACTATTATTTGTGAGGGAGCTTTGTTATATTTCTTTTGTGCATAATAATAGATATATATAATACATATATTATTATATATTTATGTCTATGTCTGTGCTAAAAAATTTCAGTATGTATATTTTTATTTATATTTATATATGTGTAAAAAACATTGTGTGCTTGGCTTGCATGTTATTTATACATCTAGTTATTTATACATCTAGTTATACATTATTTATACATCTAGTTATTTATAGATTATTTATACATCTAGTTATTTATGTTTATATAACCCTTTTCAAGGGTTTTACTTGTACAGGCCAACAGTTTTAAAGTTTTAGAGGGTTTCATGTAGGTTTTCAGGGTTGTTTGCATGACACAAAACATAGCTTTTTGTCAAGAGTCAAGAGGATGGGTGGGTAGGTAGGCCCTTGGCTCCAGATTTTAAACTAGAAGCTCTGATACCATGTGTAATGGGTTGCTCATATGAACCCTTAACATAAATTTAAACACTAAATTCTATAATGATTTCCATTCTACACTCTATTCAATATAATAACAATAACTCACTGTTCAACATAATTTAGAAATTAATAGCATGATAACATAATTAAATTAATGAGCAGATCTAAAAAATTACATAACACGACAAAATAATGAAAATACATACCTCTAACTGATGCTACTGCTATCCTCAACTTTGCTTGATGCTCTACCCAAAACCGTCTAACCTCTCAGTCAGCTAGGAACAAAGCCTATCTGACTCCCTAGCTCCAGGATTCCGTAAGAATTCCTGGACCCCGAGCCCAAAAATCCCAGCAACAGATGCTCCCCTATAACAATCCAACAAATTCCTCAAGCCAAAAACCAGAAATACAGTTTTCCAATCCCTCCCCTGGAAAATGCTCCAATACAGTCTCCTAATATCCAAAATAATTCTCCCTGCCCCCAAAATCAAAAGTTCTCTCTCGAATGTCTTTTCCCCCTCATAGACTCCTTCCCATTCACCGTCTCCTTCCATCATTAAGACTCACCCCCCCCTTATATCTCCATTCAATGCCAACCACCTTATCCCTCCATTCAATGCCAACCACCTTATCCCCTTCTCCTTAATGGTTCCACCCCTCAATACATTAAGTTTTCTTTTAATAAATTAAAATTTATTAAACTTAAATTCATTACCCAAATATTTAATGAGTTAAATAATTAATTAATATGCATTAAACAATTAATAATTTAGGACAATTAATTAATTAATTAATTAAACTTAATATACTTTAAACAATTATTTAACTATGACAATTAATTATTTAACTGGGGTTGTTACAATTAGTCTCTATAAGAATCTAGCTTTCCATGATAGTGCTAAGCATATTTATATCAGATATAATTTCTTGAGGGGCATGGTACAATGATATATTCCTTCATATCCATAGGTGGTGAATGTTTTGAAAAAACCCCTAAAAAGTGAAAAATTTAAGTTGTTGAGAGATAAATAGGTGGGATGGAGAACATGTTCATTGGAAATATAGAGTGTTAGTTTGTTGCTTTAAATATGTTTTCCATATCATTTCCTTCATTTGACATCTTTTCCATTTTTTAGGGATTTCCTAAATTTTAAGAACTTATATATTTAGACAATGAGTGGATTAGTGATTAGTCAACAATTTAGGTTTTCATTAATAGAAGTGAGGGTGCCACATCTAGAGATATTTTCATGAGAACTCTTGAGACTACTTACAAGTGAGTAGGAGATGAGGTACCACCCTTAGAGATATTTTCTCATATTTTCTCTAGATCGCTTTATGGAGGGAAAATAATTTTTAGTATGTTTGTCTTCTAAGTGGGACAACTTCACTAGGAGAGTTAGTTTTCCAAAAATAAAAGAGTGAGTTAGGAATATTTCTTTAGATGGTGATTTGTCTCTATCCTCCACTTGGTTGCTTGTGAAGAGATCCTGGAGAGTTGAGTCTAATTTAAGTGATAAGAAGTCACCCAAGGAGGCCATTATCTTTAACTAGGCTCTCCTCCTTTGTTATTCATTTTCTCAGGTTATTGAAAGTTTTCTCATTTCTCCTCTAAAGTTTGGAGAACTAATTTTGTAATTTCAGCAAGGGGAAAACTTAGATGCACTGCTCAATACTTGCCATATTGGTTTCAATTTTAGTTATGTTGTATCTCTTTCCATGATCTTTCATTCTATGATTTCGGTGTTCAACAAGAATGTATTTTAATTGGTGTTTTGAGAAATTTTATATTACATATTTAGTTTTATTTCTTAGGAATCAAATATGCATATCATGAATTGAAAATTTTAAACATGGTGGAAAAAATTCCTTATCCAACATCAATGTTATAAAAATTGGACTAGGATTGATAGAACTAGTTGATTGGACTGATTTTGGGATGTTTCTAGTTGGAACTTGTCTCCCAAATTGGAAGAGATCATTTATGTTCTTAACCAACCTTGGAATGGTCCAAAAATCAGTCAATTCAAGAAAAAACCAATTGGCATGACAAGTTTTTCACTTTTGTGTCTCCTTTCCCTTGCCCCAAAAAACTAAAACTAAAACTAAAACAAAAAAAGAAAAACCCTACAACTACCGTAAAACCTAATTTTTATCTTTTTAATTATTCTCCCCTTTTATAATGGATGAACGTATCATGGATGACTTGCAACTACTTGCACCGCCACATAATATATGCATTGATGTTTGAACTTCAAGGGCATCAACTCAATATGTTGATCATACCCATGTAGAGAATGTAGAGGATATAGATTCAGATGATTATGTACTTTGATTTTATTGTAAAATTTTGTATCATCATTTTGACTTTGTAGGCCATTTAAAGCCTTAATTTTAATGTATCTTGGTTCAAGTATGTATTGCACTTAGTGCCATTTTTCCATATTCACCTTTTAAATGTTATATACATGAGAAAACATTTCATATATATATATATATATATATATATATATATATATATATATATATATATATATATATTAAAATTTTGATATTTTATATATTTTTTGCTAGACTAGTTTTGTCTCCATGTTTTTACTAGTTTTGGTTTTGGGTTTGACCAATTTATTCAATGGTTTTGTCTTGATAACGTTGTCTAGCACACCAAATCCATACTCAACCAAATTGTGATAAAATGTTTCCGAAATGGTTGGACAACAAGGCTTGTTTTTCCCATCTTTAAAGGAGACGAAAAAACAAGTGAACTACAAAACCATTATGATCATTGCAATATTCACCAAGCTCATTGGAAGGATAATGAAAACAAAAAACAACAAGTGGGAATAAGATAAATATAAAAGGGCCACATGCTAAGATGGATTTAGACCAAAACACACAACCATTGATCATTACCTCACCTTAAGTCACATGATAGAGAAAACTAGAGACACCAAAGATGAAGAATGATGGTTTTTCTTTGTATACTTCAAAAAGTCTTTTGAAAATTTGGTAAGAGAATTTTTTTTGGAGAGGTTAGTGGAGATGGGAGTCCTGAGTGAGGGGAGAGTGGTGATACACACGTTGTATGAGAAAGTCCATACTAAAGTAAAAACCAAGGATGGTTTTTGAGAGAGATTCAATAGTGATGTCAGAGTCATTAGGGGGAAATTTGAGATCTAAAACTAGCCTCATAAGGAAAAGAACAAAAAAAGAGTTGTAAATTTTGGAGGGAAAGTCTTAAAAAAATTATTTTTTTCTCGTAATTTTAATTTATATCCTTATAGGCTAACCAAAGGCATCAAGTGTGTACTTGTTGATTCCTCATCTAACAATACTCACACTTGGTACTTTTAATAGATCTACAGTGAGATAAACCAAAAATACATGAAAAAAACACAATTTTAGAAAATAGAAACATGTTCATTGAAAATGCTTGATCAAACATGCTTCTAGAAAATAGAACCATGTTTTTTTATGATTTATTAAAAGTGTCAAGCGTGGATACTCATTAGATGCAAATTTTAATTCCACATCCAATGAATACCTACACTTCATGTTTTTAGTAAACCTATAAGGAGATACCTTGAAAATGCAATTAAAAAATAGTTTTCTTTTTTTCCCTCCAACACTATTTATCCATGGGGTTGACACCATCATTTTAAATTCTATTGGTTGAAATGACACATGTTTTTAAAAGGAAGTTTTCCTAGAAGGACCATTTTATACCTTAAATTTCTCCTAATGGAAGAAAGGTTTCCCTCTCTCCCCACACTCTTTGGGCTCTACATAGACAAGTTAGGGAATGGATAGATAAAAAAGGCAGAGTTGAATGTTTCAAGTTTTGTGACTAAAATCCTACTCTATGCAAATGATATAATCTTGATAGCTATAAAATTGCATAGCTTATAGGGACACTTATTGGTGTTGGAAAAATTTTCTATGAAAATCAGGATGGATGTCAAGAAAGGTGACACTAGGGTTGTAATATTTTCAAGTTAAAGAAACTAGACCAAATAGAATCAACTTTAGAAAAGAGAACCTAGTGACAATATAAAACTACAAATACCTGAGCTAAAGTTGATGCTAAATTACAATTTGTGGACAAGGAAGACACTTAAATTGGGTGGAGGGTAATCATATTGCTCCAATATAATAAGTGCAAGGAAAGAAAACAAAGGTATTATATTGGGATTGTGTGCTTGTATACTAAAGAAAATCATTACATGTATACTAAAGCAAAGCATTGCATGTATACTAAATGTTCACCCATACTTAGGCGTTGTAAAGAAAACATTACTCACACTTTTTTTCCGGATGCAATTATCCAAGATGGGAGTTGTCCTGTTAAATAATTGCTTCCCAGAAACCTGAAAAAGTAGACACATTGCTATTAAATCATCCATCCTAATAACTGAACATTGGAATCAATAGCATTGAATACTATCTATTAATATATAAATTCTACATAACACTTAATTTTTTTAATGTGTTTCCCCGATGCAATACTTACAAGTAATTCAAAGAGCTTAACGAATTTGGAATTTGTCCTGTCAAATTGTTAAAGCTCAAATCCCTACAACATGGAAAAATAAATTAAACATCAAAAACAAATTAAATATGGAATTCATATATAATTCAAAGACTTGAAATTATCCATATGTAGAATTGCTATATTACTTTCTTCTTTGAATTTTTTTTTCCATTTGTCTTATCTAGTTATGGGAAATTATAATGCATTCCCTTTATCAATTTGTTTTCAATGAAATATTTTCCAATAATTTGGTCACTAAGTTGATACTTGATACTCCAATAAAATTATTTACTTACTTTCACATAAGATATGAAGATCTATTTTTTGTGTGTGTGTGTGTTAAGTCTTCAATTTTGTATCATAGACATGTGTTTTTCATCTATGCGAAAAAAAGGAATTTTATTAAGTGATTTTTTTGAATTCTTGGATTCCATGCATGCATATTAATTAGGGCATTGTTTAGCTGTTCAATGAAATGGTTTTTTTTCATCGAAATCTGACGATATAAATTTACATGAATTACTATTTTTTGTTATTCAAAATCCATTTCTGAATGCATCAATGGATTCAGCATGCTGAAAAACTTTTGGGGCACTCGGATTATACATAAATAATCACTCAAATCTATGAGTCTAAAAATTTCTCGCCAGATTTCAAACAAATGTCCCCAGAAAAAATCATCATTTCATATAACGTTTAGCCTATGACTATCAATTAGTATCAAAGTTCCATTTTGATTTCATCATTTTTTTTAAAGAGTTTTTCTTTATATTTGGGTTTGTATCAATGTCAATCTAATGAAATATTTTTACATCTAAGTTTTCTCTTTATTAATTCTCTTCTTTTTAAAAAATTAAATATTTTAAGTCAATTTGGCATTGTCTAATTTTGTGTTGTACAACTCACATTTTTTTTTTTATGACCCTTTTTAATACTATATAACTGTATTTTTTTATATGTATCATGATTTTCTCTTATATAGTTTACTTATTTCTTTTGTTGCTTGTTTTTTTTTTATAGAGAACCTACTTTTCAAACTTCTTGATCCAAAACAAATATGAAATAAACATTAAATGGTTATGACATAGATCAAGAAAAATCAATAAAAATGTTTGAAGTTTATTGGGAACAAACACAAATCTCTTGGCTACAAAAGAAAAACTCTTTGGCTATGGAATTTGTAAATCTTGAGGCTATGGAAGATGTTGAAAAGGTATGAGGTTGCAGTTGATAGTGTGAAGGACCCTATGCAGCTCAACCAACCACCACTCGCCCACAAGATGCTACATTACCAATGTAAGAATCAAAGTTAAAATAAGACAAGTAGAAGGCAACCACGATTGGGAGCACTACCAGCAAACTGAAGGGACAAGGATGCCAACCTTCTAACTACCCTAGCAAAGCCAATGTTGCCCATAAAACCTTGCACATTGATATAGAAAGGGTTCCTTTGTAGAGTAGTAAAGGAATGTTGAATAAATTCCTATTATACAAATTGCTAAATGTCCTATAGAATGGACATCATTGTAATTTATGCAATTGTCAAGACTAAAAGACAAAACATAGCCATTTGATGTTAGAGGTTTTCCTTTTAATTTATTTAGGGTAAATTCTATGTTAATTGCATTTAGTTATTTGTGTGATTGAGGTCTTCTGTTTATTGCTTCAATTCAATGTATTTTTGTGTGTCTTCCATTAGAGAGAAATGTTAATTTCTTTGAACAACCACCTTCCCAAGTCACTTTATTGGAAAATATGCATGGTTCCTCCCAAACCATATGTATAATTTCCAAAGGAAAGAAACAAAGGATAAGAGTGCACTAATTGTTGTAACTTCTAATTCCATCCCGAGACACCTATAATTCCATTGGAAATTGGCCTTTAATCAACTCATTAACCTTTGGTTAAATCCTTGAGGAACCATATGCACCACCCTATAATTTTCCTCCATCAAATATATGAAAAGAATTAATACATATACAATTTCACTTTCAATCACAAACAATAGTAATCTCATTGTTCCCTCATTCATTAGCTTACATTTGCCTCAAATTCCCAATTGTGTCAACTCCTAAGATCAAATAATTTGTTTTAGCAAAATATAGGTTCCAAAAATATACATAAGCTATGTTCAAACCATAAATAAATAATACAACATTGCAATAAATCCTATATACATTGCATAGTGACTACCACCTACAACACTCCATGTATAAACATTTATATTTTGACTTGTGGGTTTATTAAGAAGCAATGAACATGATGATTTTTTATTAACCATGTTTTCAGCTTAAACATACATAGTGTGTGTTATTTTTTGGGCATAACATAAATAGATTGTAGTTGTTCCATTACTTGGTGTTGGTCTTGGCATTACAAATCAAGCAAGAAGTTGGAATATAAACAAACAAATACTTATCGACTTTAGAAATAGGGTGAGAAGAAGCATAATTTCATTTTGCATTAGGTGTAAAAGGAATATGACTTTATTCCTTAGAAAAAGGATCCTTGTTAGTAAGATGGATGAGAAATCGGCCTATCATTTATGAATCATATTCATATTAAAGTCTATAAATTTCTCTATTGGAGGGAAGCACATAGTGGATTCTCACTCAATTATAGAAGTTGCTTGAAGGTGGAGAACTAGGTGCTATTGACCCCAATATTGGCAAAAGAAGAAGGGAAAAATAATGTTTAAATAGACCATGGTTGATCCTCTAGAGACCAATGATGAAGAGCTTTAGTTACTTCGATTGGAGAATCAAATGGTATATATGAAAATTTTGTTCATGAATGGTTACAAGAATAGAGGAAAGGTTAATAAGCACACAAAATTTTTGGTTCAAGCTGATCTAGATGGTATAGAGAATGAAATGAAAAACATGAATATGAATGGAAACACACACACACACACACACACACACACATGAAAATATTGCAGAGAGCGTAGTAATAAAATGAGAACCAAATTCTATTAATGAATCAAATAGTTAAACATTGTGAAATGAAAAATAATACAAACTAGCAAGAATGGTTGCAGCTTATGTCTAAAGAGAGAAGTGTTGGCTACACTCATTCACAAGCTACCCATTACAAGAGGAAAAAATGGAATTTTAATATAAAGTGCTAAACCATAAGAGAAAAAACCCCTAAATATCCAAA
>JASDQU011178101.1:2876-24742 GCA_032191745.1 Picea mariana
TCTAAGATTATTCAATGTTTTGGGAATCGACCAGTCCATCATGGACTTAATCTTGTTAGAGTCTACCTTAACACCTTCACAAGATACAATATGACCCAAATACTCTACCTCCTTCACCCCAAAGAAAAATTTGGATGGTTTGGAATATAGTTGTTTCTCCTTTAGTAGTTGTAGAACCTTGTCAACATGTCACACATAATCCTCCCAAGACTTGCTATAGATTAGTATATCATCAAAAAATACTAACATAAATTTTCGAAGGAAGGGATTGAAAATGTAATTCATCAACCCTTGGAATGTGGAAGGTGCATTTGTAAGGCCAACAGGCATGACCAAAAATTCGTAATGGCCTTCATGAGTTTGGAATGTTGTTTTTGGGATATCTTTTTCCTTCATTCTAATCTGACGATACCTTGAATGGAGATTGAACTTTGTGAAATAGATTTCTCCATGTAGTTCATATAAAAAATCATCAATGACGAGAATGCGAAACTTATCTTTAATAGTGATCTTGTTGAGCTCTCTATAATCTGTACACATACGCCATGATCCATCTTTCTTGAGTACCATTACCACCAGTGTAGAGTAAGAACTTTGGCTAGGTCTAATAATGCCAACCTCTAACATTTCGTCAACCATACACTCAATTTCACTCTTCTGGATATAAGGGTATCTGTACGACCTGAAGTTAGGAGGAAAACTCCCAGGAATTAGGTGAATAACATGATCATGATTTTGAGTGGGTTGAAGACCTTTGGGAATATCTTCAAATACTTTGGAATCCTTATCAATGATCCCTTGGAGATCTAGGGGAATAGATGACTTAGATGTTTGAACATCTAGTGAGCATAGTTGTGCAATTACACCTTGCTGCCCCTTTTTCAATAATTTTTTCATGCCATTAGAGATTATCACCTTACTGGGTTTCCCTGTGATACCTCTTAACTCAATTTCTTTTCCTTCCAATGAAAATTTCATGAAAATTTCTTGAAAATTAAAAGTCATTGTTCTGGATGATTGTAACCATTGGATTCCTAGTATGACATCAGCACCACCCATGGGTATAGCAATCATTGGACTATTAATTACATATTCCCCCATAGTAAGATTGATCTTATTTCATTTTCCCGAGCAATTGATAGTTCCTCCATCTGCAATCATTACTTGAAACTTTGGCACTGGATATACAAAGAAATTGAGAGCTTTGGCTAATTTATAGTGAATGAAATTATGAGTACTACCAGAATCAATTAGGACTATTACCTTTTTATTTTTTTATATATCCTTCGATCTTGAGGGTTTGAGGAGTGACAATTCTAGCCAATGCATTACATGATATCACGGGAGTCAACTCTTCAAAAGAAATATCTTCTACGTTTTCATCTTGAGATGGTTCTTGTTCCTGTTCTTGTTCTTCTTCATCTTCACAATCTATGTAGAATAATTTCTTCTGACCACACTTATGTCCCTTACTGTACTTGTTGTCACAATTAAATCATAAACCTTTTTCTTTTCTTTCCTCCAATTGTTGAGGTGTCAAACTTGTAGGTTGAGGTGTTTTAGAAGAAGGAACATTATTCTCTCGATAGATGTTAGGAGTGGTCCTTCTAGTAGCCATAGCCATATATTTACTTTCAACATTTATTTCCACCCTAAATGCATTCTCTAATGATTTGGGTTCCCAAAGGTGAACTTCATGTGGAATGTTATCGCTTAAAGTTACTATGAATACATCAATCAAGTGATCATCTGGAATATCTGTTACCTTTATATTCAATCTTTGGAAGTTCTCAATGTGCTCTATAATTGAACCCTTTTGCTTGAGATTTATCAATTGGCTAAAGAAGATATTGCTCCGTGTATCATCACAGTGTGTTATCATTTCTTCCATGAAAATTGTCCAAGTGACGAGTGATTTGCAAGAAAAAAGACATCGATACCACACAAATTGATTGAGTTCTAAATATAAAGAAGAAATTCATACCTTTTGTTTATGTGGCACTTCATGTAGATCAAAGAATTGCTCCATTTGAAGTATCCATGTGATTGTGTCCTTGCCATCAAACTTCCTCATATCGATCTTAGGAACATGGTTGGTATTCAACCCAAAGTTGGAGTTTCTCCATTATTGGTTCATCTTCCTTGTGTCCTCATCATGAATTTCATGGGATACATTTTCACTTTCAGGTGTCCTCTCTATTAGGAATTTTTTTAATCCTTCCATGATCTCCCTTTTTAAACCATCCATCATCCCTTGTAGTTCATCGTTTGTCATTGTATTCTTTTGTAAATAATTTATGTCCCTACGCATTTCTTCACCTTCATCAAGAGTCCAAGTAGGAATGTCTGGAGGCTTATTTGGTGTAGAAGTTCCCTTTTTTGGTGGCATGTTGGCAAAGTATCACTTTTAAACCTTGATTTTGAGGTGGTTCTGCTAGACAATATTTCTTCTGTTGTATCTCCAAAATTTCGGCTCTTCTGGGTATGGAATTTTATTTTTTTGTAGTTATCTGATATTTCTTCTCTACAATGCCACAGGTCTGATCAAAATTGTATGTGTCGAGTGGAATTTATGGTAACTTCCCCACATATTGCTTATGTTTTTCCTTTCCAGGAGATCTCACTTGTATAGCGTGCACCACACAAAATAATTGATATAAAATTCTAAAAAATGTATAGAAATACTACAGACTGTCCACTATCCAATGCAATTGGTCTCACTCAATTTGGATACTCTAGGAATAATTTATGATTGTTTTACGAGGAACACCTGCTTGAGACTAGTCAATAGGACTAGTCATATACCCTATCTTCCACAGGGTGTATATACAAATGTAAGATGATCTAGAAGCTGCATTTTTTATCACAAATACTTTAATAATTTCTGTGAATATCCTATGGATTTCATAGTTTGAAACATTACATAAATTTTTTTATAGAGAAAATTATGTGATGACTCAATTCATGATGATTCCAGAACCCTATCTTACACAGGATTGATCTCCTAAAGTACAAGGCCTCTGGAGCTGAAACTGGAACCCAACATACCTTGATCTGTCTACTAAATATCCTCCAAGGGGTTCCTTCTGAAACATCGTATAAAACAAATTATAGAAAAAATACCAAGGTGTCTCAGATGTAGCAGCGAATCCCCAAGACCTTGAGCTATGTTACGATATGTAAAGAAAAAAAATATCAATATAGCATAGAAAAACCTTAGAATAAGTACTCAAAGCTTTGAAAAAGAGAGAAATTCAGATAATAAGCCTCTTCAAGGGGGAAACTCCTTATACAATACATAAATGTCCAAATACAAGATGATTCCAAATGAAAATGTCTCCTTGGTATATATAGGAGACTAGGAGGTACAATTACAACTAATGGACCCAAGATGACATAAATAAAGTAACATTACTAATGTAATATGCCCCAATTAAGGGTTAATGTGCCACTATTTAGGGCTTAACAAATTGAAAATGAAGCCTAATCTCGTATTGTCACTCTTCATACTATTTATCGATAGGAATACACTTCTAATGAGTTTGAAATATATCATTTCCAACATGGGATCAAGCATCAAACCACTTTTCCATACAATCCTTAGTAGAGTGTTTTAGAAAAAAGAATCAACAGGATACTCTTGAATATGGCATGTTCAATGCTATTTTTCAAGAATGTGAAGTTGATGTTTTGGGATGATGTAGTTTTTTGTGTAGTGTATTTGAGAAAGAAAACTCCATGTCATCCTCTTGGGAACAAGAATCCTTATGAAATGTGGTATGAAAACATTCCTTCAATGAGACATATTAGGGTTTTTTGTTCCACCTAGTATGCCTTAATTCCTAAGGAGAAAATAAACAAGCTAGGTGCAAAGAGTTTAAAGTGGATATTCTTAGGGTACTCAAATATCACCAAGGCATGTCACATTTATGATGAGGTAAATAAAAATTTAATTCTTTCTAGAGATGTGATTTTTTTGGAATCCACTAAGAATGACAAGATTTTTGAGTGACAACTTGATTATATTGATAGATTTACCCATGTAAATACATCATGAGTTTGATAATGATAGTCCACACCTTGAACAAGGGATCCCTATCTTGGATCAATCATTGGAGTCTCCTTTTCAATAACCATATCCCCTTCATGTATAAGATCTAACCACTTCATCAGAACATGAGGTTCAATAGGATGATGTGATTGAGAGGATTGAAAGGTTGAACCATGATGGGAATGAAACACCATCTCAACCGGCCAATCAAATTGAACCATCACCAAAATATCCAAAGCATCTCATAAAGAAAGTGTTCATCCCGATGAGGTTGGAAAGGCAAGAACCAAAATTTCAACAAGACAATATGATGGAAGTGATGTAGGTAATTCATATTCAAGTGATTCCAATGATACAAATGTTTCATATGGTTGTGAATATAATTTTCTAGTAACTATGAACTAACTTCCTTTTATGAATTTGTTTCTCATGATGAGTGTAAAGAATCTATACATAAGTAGTATGAATATCTCATCAAGAATGGGACATGGAATTTGGTGGATCTTCAATTTGGAACCAAACCGATAGGCTACAAGTGGGTCTACAGGAACACATATAAATCATATGGATCACTTGACAAGTATAAGGTGAGGATTGTGGCGAAAGTATTTACACAGAAAAAAGGTAGACCATGAGGAGACTTTTTCCCCCATGGTAAAATGGGATATCATCTGTGCTTTGTTTTCTTTGGTAGAAGAAAATAGGTGGAAGATCCATCATATGGATGTGAATATAGAGTTCTTGAATGGGTATTTGAAAGACAATGTCTACATGTCTCAACCAAACAAATTTCATGTGAAGGGTCAATAACATAAGGTATGAAATCTCATCAATTATTTGTATGGCCGAAAGAAATATCCTCGCACATGGTATGAAAAACTAATTGATCATCTTTTGAAGTCAATTTCAAGAAATGTAATATTGATGATGAAACTTCATTTGTCAAGAAAGTTAGAAATTTTTTTGTATATATTGCGGTGTATCTAGATGATATTTTGATAATAGAGAACAATGAAGTATATATTGTATCCATAAAGAAATAATTGAAGAAGGGGTTTGAAATGACATGTAGGGGACATCTTCACTACTACTTGGGTATTGCAGTAAATCATAATCCAAGGTATATACACATATCCCAAAAGAAGTACAATGGAAAGTTGTCGAATAAATTTGGTATTATTGATCATAATCATCTCCCTACTGCAATGGAGAAAATTTGAAGCTAACATCAAAACAGGGGAATCAATTTGAGAATGTAACTAATTATAGACAAATTTTGGGTATTTTCATCTACCTTACCACTACTAGACTAGATATTTCATTTGTAGTTGGTATCCTTTCTAAGTTCGTGCAAAGAAATTGTGAAGGACATTGGTGTACAACAAAGAGAGTTCCAAGGTACTTTAAGGGAACTCAATAACTTTGGGTCAAATACTCTAATGTGTAGGATTTAAATCTAGTTGGACATAGAAAATCAGACATTGATGGGGATAAGGAGAATTGAGTGTCTACTTTAAGATACCTCATGAGTCTTGGATCAAGAAGTATCTCTTGGAGATCACACAAAAAATATATTCCAGTTGATTCCAATACAAAGGTAGAGTATGTGGCTTCTACTTAAGAAACAAAGGAGATTATGTGGATTAGGAAGATACTAGAGGTTTTAAAGGAGAAATAGGTAAATGCTACTCCACTTTTGATTGAAAACACTTTTGCAATCAAGTTGTTCAATAATACTAGATTCCATTATTGAAGAAAGAACATCAACATGAAGTACCATATTATTTTAAATCATGTAGAGGCCAAGACCATTCACTTGATACACTATTCCACAAGTAAGAAAATTGCAGACATATTCACCAAAGGTCTTGGAAGAGAAAAGTTTGAAAAGTTCAGAAATATGCGTGGACTCACAAACTTCCTTTGGGATTAAGGGAAGGATGTTAGATACCTAATACTAGGGATTATGGTGTCTTGTAAACATTTTAAATATTACAAATATTATTGTTGAGAAATGTGAAGAGTCATAGGTGAATAGGAATAGTCATGAGACACATGGGAAGATGAAATGAAAGGTCATATCAATGTATTTATATATGGATGACATTAATAAAAATAATTATGGGTGGAGTTTCTCAAGGCCTTTCCTTACAAATAAACCAATGAAGGGGGGACAAATGAACCAATGAAGGGGGGTGGAACGACAATCACTGGAAATTTTAGGGGCTAATTTTTTTCCATGGGCTAATTTTCTGTTTTTTCCGAAAAAAAAAAGAATTGACAATTTCCATTTTTATGAAATGATTTGCCCAAATTCTATAAGATAAAATTATTTTTCTCTAAAAGCCACCAAAAATTCCTAGAAATTATATAAATTTCTTATACCTTTGAATATTTTAACAAAAATATCACCAAACATTTTATG
Organism: Picea mariana; assembly: GCA_032191745.1. NCBI lineage: Eukaryota > Viridiplantae > Streptophyta > Pinopsida > Pinales > Pinaceae > Picea > Picea mariana. The sequence continues at coordinate 9,353 of JASDQU011178101.1, forward strand.
GTTAGCATTTCAGGAAATAGTAAGATTCACCAATATTTCTACACTTTAAGATAAATAGTAAGATTCACCTCTAAATAAATAATGTAACTACAATTATGTGCATGGTTTAAATCATTCACCCACATGTCTACTTGTCAAACTCATGGTTTAAATAGACATCACCGAGAATGACAGAGTTAGAAAAGAGTACAACGATGAAGAATAGGTTTCAAAAGTAATTTATGTGAATTCATATGGAAGAAATAATTGATGCAAAAACGTACATACAACTAATGTTATTGTCTGAGAGAAGTTCATCTTCAATCGGGTTCTTTTCAATGGCGAGGGAGATTCAAATCCGTCTCTAGTGAACTAATCTAAAGTTTGACATTCCTTAGAGAACCACTTAGTCCGAATTCAATTCAGAACCAAGATTGTTGTCTCCATAGTTGTTTTCTTTTCACTATGCCATTACCATTTAAATCTAACCAAGGAAACAATAAAAATTTATTGAATCAACCTTTATATTCTATCGAAAGGTCATTGAATGTTCAGGGTTATTCTTTATTTTTATATTAAACAAAAAAATTCTCTATTAAATTCATACATGGAGAAGCCTCTGTTTTTGTGTTGTACATAATTTCATATAGAAAATTTTAACTATCATTGCATACATATAAAAATATAAATCATTCTTCCTACTCTAACGTAGATTATCTATATAAATAACCAAAATTTCATGTCACCATTCAACATGTTCCCATGCATTTTCATTTACAATTCAATTTTTCATTATCAATAAAACAAAGTATAACTAGATAATCAAATACCGTAACCAGAAGTAAGATAGTATATGTGCTTGATATTCAATCATGGGAACTTGCGCAATGTCCTTCCTCGAATTCTAATCAAATGAATCCACTGATACCTCACAACCAACGCTAGGGGTACTCTTCTTCCCCCTTAGCCCCCCGAGCCGTAAAGGGACCACACATAAAAAAATCAAACAACTAGATCAAACTTGCCCTCGCAAGGAGAGGCTTCCACCTATTGCACAAGCTTTCAGACCAACTCACACAAATAAACTTAGTCAATAGAAATTTTAACAACATTTCATTCATCTAGCAACAGGGTACCTCTCCTTCTTCCTTTCCTTTCTTTTATAATTTTTTTTGGTTTGACATTTGTCTTCTCATACAATATTATCTAATTTTAATCATTTAATTTAAAGATTATTCACCCCCAACACATGTCACACTTTCACCAAGTTGCACATGTTTAATTCATTTTAAATTAAATAAATATGCATTTCCCTCACACTCCTCAATTAGTTCCTAGATTTTATCCTAGTTGTCCCTTAGTTCCCCAATTTCTCTTTTATTGTGTCTCCTAACTAATTTACAATTGGGGTTTGATTATGAATCTTCTTCCAGTTAGGCTTTAGATTCTAGATTGACTTAGGATTCTAACTTCATGTTGACTGCACATTCTCTCATGAATTGATTTTTTTTAAATTTAAAATTTATTTTTATTAATTTCATGCATACATTGTGCACATGCCTAAATTTTATTCTTATTCTCCCTTTTCTAGTTTTAATTAGTCTAAAATTTCCCTTACCCAAATTTTATAATTTATTTAGGCATAAAAATTTACACCTATGTTTTTATCACATTCTCTTTCTAAATTAATATAAATTAATATAATTTCAAGTTCTCTTTTCTATCAGTTCTAGGTAATTGTTTTACTCTCTAAGGTATTATATATTATATTAACTCATTAATTTATTTATGCAACTTGCCCTTCAAGACACACCTCCATGCTCCAAGGGTGTCACTCGTCGTTGACTAGCTTGGAAGTTTCCTGATGCTTGGAGTCGATACTGTACTTGTCGACCTTGTGTGAGACTAAGGGCATATTGAGGAATAAGGAATATGCCTCATTGAGCACCCCTCAAAAATCTTCATGAGCGACTGTCTCAGTCTTCCATCACACATTATGAACCTCTCAGAAAAAGGTAGTTGTTAACCTTGAGTTCAGGTCACGGTGGGAGTGCTAGTAAATTGTGACAGGGATGATACCACACCTCTCCCTCATCCATATGATATCTGTGTATGACTCCTTTACTCCATATGTGATTTGGATTAGCAAGCGTCACTATGCCTGCATCCACTAACAAATATAATATCAATAACTCATATACAGGAAATTCATAACTAAAGTCATCATATAACATATGTGTAATAAATCAAGTACTCATAACCAAAATGAATAGTCCATTCCCTAACTCAATTCAGAGTCCAAGGAAGTCTTTCGATGCCATCAACATCCTCATCATGCCATGTTTCCTGCACACTCAAGAAACCTCATCATAATACCTGTCAATGTTATACATCATTAAAATAACATATCAAGTTTCCATACACAACATAGCATAACCTGATAAACCAAAGCAGGTAATCATAATGTACCATGTTTAACCAGATCACTTGCACACAATTGTCCTAAAAGAATAAACAATGTTATAAAAGTGTTATTAGTGGAACTGGATGTTACACAACCATTCAAAAATACCTTTGGACTTGAAGGAAGTTTTACATACATCTGTCTTCTCTATTGGGACCTGATGCTAGATAGACTTCAAATCAATCTTACATAAGTATTTCCCCCCCTTGAATTGGTGAAGGAGATCGTCGATTCGGGGAATCAGGTATCGGTTCCTGACTATGATTTTATTTAGGGCCTAGTAATCGATGTAGATTCTCCATGTCCTGTCTTTATTCTTTATAAGCACGATTGGGATTCCACACGGTGATGAGATGGGTTAGATGTGCCCCTTTTGGATCAATTCTTGGATATGACACTTGATCTCCTCATTTTCTAATAGAGAGCGATGATAGACTGGCCCATTGGGTAGTGGTGCATCATGGGTCAGATCTATTTAATTCTTGATCTGACAGTGTGGAGGTACCCCAACGAGTGAGGAGAAGATGTCCTTGTATTCTTCCAAGACCTTATCCACTTTATTCTGCTGCGTGGAGAGATCAATCGCATAGCCCATGGATGTGGCTGCAACCTTCAACTCCCTTTTAGAGAGAATCACGAAGAAGAAAAACTTCTCGGTTTGAGAGATGACCTTCCTACATTGCTTGGAAGAGATCAAGGAAATTGAAGTAGGTGGGACTACCTTAGGTATCCTTTACAATTTCTTGTCCAAAGTAATAATAACATTTTGAGGTCTAGAGGATATCACAAACTTCAAGGGGAATAACATCACACAATACCTCATCTTTGAAGGTATTGATATCGTAGGACATGCGACACTATTGGCTGACAGGAAGATATCTTCCTTGGTAGAGCCATCTGATGGTGTATGGTTGTGGTTGTGGAATTGTCGATAGGGGCAGCCGATTGATGACCTCCACTGATATGAGGTTCTTTTGGCTACCACTATCAAAAATGAAGTGTAGCGGAGTACCCTTCACCCACATCTGCAAATGAAATAGGTGCTCACTTTCTATGGCTCATTAGGTTCACCAAGATGCATCTTGATGGTAGCAACAGTGGAACTGTGTTATGCGTCAATAATCCATCTCCCCTTTTCTGGTTCTAACTCAGAGTCGAAACCCACATCTAATTAAAATTCTTTCACCTCAACCACCAATGAATTATTTGAGTGGAAATCAACAATGTTATGTCAGAGGATCTTATGGAAGTTGCACCACTTTTCGATGTCTTTCTTCATATTTCCAATGTCCTTCTTTGTTTGTGTCTTAGACTGGTTGTACTAAGACTGTCCATATTTTCTATGCCCTTTTTTTTTGTGGGTTGGGGCTAGTCTTTCCCTGCTTCTATTGTGAGGGGTTCCTAGACCCAAACTTCTGCATCTTTTGTTTAAGCTTCTGATCGATTTTGACAACATGCCGATAGGCCACACCCAAGGAAGATATGTCCAGAAACTCCATTTATGTCTAGATGTATCTATGAAAACCGACGTGATACTTGAGCACTAGATGTCACTCAGAATATTTGTTTCCCATTTTGGTGCACAAGGTATGAAAGATATTTATGAACTCTGGCATTGTTTGGTCCCTTTCCTGCCACAGTGTGGTCCATCTTGTATACAGGTCATCAAAACTTCCAACATGGTAGTATTTTTCCTTAATAGCATCCCTAAAGGACTCCCAGGTGAGTGCGACTGTTAATAATGAGGGTTCCTCTATTTCCTTTTCCTCACAGAAAGTCTCCCACCAATCTTTGACATGGGGGATGGCTTTGAAGAGTGAAAATGTAATATTTTCTCTATTGGAAAATTTATGGATAGAAAAATACCCTTCTAGCAAATTCAATAATTTTTCTACAACGTTTGCATCCATCTGACCTTCAAAAATAGGAATATCAAAGTTGATATGTACCTATAAGGAGGAGACTCCTCCTCTTGAGGAAGATGTATTGCATTTTGGTAGTCATCGAAGGATTTGTGCAAAAATATCCATCATCTCGTTCCTCTATTGCGCGAGGGATTCCTTGAGCAACAGTTTGAAAGGATCTCCTGTCCTATTTTCTTTATTTTGTCCTTCCATGGAAGTTCACTTGGGTGTGAAAGAGCTCTTGTCCTCAAGAGAAACAATCTCGAGACCCAACTCTTTGTACCATGATCTCGTCAGAGACGTCATGCATTAAGAATGACAAGGATAAGACTGCTCTAATACCATTGATCTGTATTTTATGAGAAGAATGAAATGAATACAGATCTATATTATTAACAGAGAGATACAATAAAACTTGGCTTCTATTCAATAAAGAAATATGTTGAAACTATAAAATGCAGATTGAAACAAACTTTCTAGAATAGTGGCGGATTATATATGAGAAGAGATGTGATAGCTATGCTCATTCGCAAGAAGATGAGTACACTGAGGCTCCAAAGACTTTTTTATATCAAATATGAATGCCAAAACCCTAGAAATCCAAAAACCTAACCCTAGGATATGAAGCACCAAAATTCACGTGGACCCTATTGGGGTAAGTTGGCACATCAACTTCCCAAGGTTGTAACTTTTGCATACGTGTTATAGCAAGATTTGCCTCACCCTATGCAATCTTGCACAGAAGGCCATTTTCCATTTACATATGCAGAATTATCATCCCTCTTTGTAAAATCTAGAGCTAAAAATACATATTTTTCCACATGTATGCATCTTGCCTACTATACATCATGCATATATGCAGGTTTCACCACTACAACCCACGTACATCGAGATTTGTGCCAAAAAATGAAAATTAATGTTGGGTTTCCATGTCATGATAGGAGTTCTATGATTCTTGGCCTTCCATATACTGGAAACGTTCTAACTCGGCCCTTTAGTTCCATTTGAAGGCTATAAATGGGCGAATTCCGAGCTATGGAAAAGGAGAGAAAGAATTCAACTTTGAGAGCAAAGTTACTTTGGAGAAATTATTTACTTCATATTGAGTCTGGATCCCTTTGTCCTTTAAGTCTGAACATAGTGTTCATCCCCCAAGTTCTTCCCTGATTTATTGAGAACCTCATTATTTCTCTTTTATGAGCTTTCCTTTGGTGGAGGCCCAACTGGAATGAACTTAGTTTCTTGGTTCCGAACCGAGCTGACACAGAAGTTTGTAACATTTTCACTTCTACTGATCATATATTAATAGAAATACTCTTTTCCCATCCAATTGATATCTTGCAAATATTTGAATTATTATTCCATGTGCGTATTTGTCATGTTTATTAATGGATTATCCTATTGAATGTGCTAACATAATTTATTATCACCATATGCTTGATGTGCTTGGTTGTTGAGGACTAGTTGCAGGTATATCACTTTGGGTCAAGTGCTCAACGGTGGAATTCATCGAATGTCTAGACGAGGTGGCCTTTTATCTTTTCTTGCTAGCATATTTGTTTACATAGCATACTTGAGAAGAGAGTTGATTTCTTCAATCATTTCCGTTTGTTTTGGTTTACCCTAGCCATAGAGATATTTTCCTCATAACATAATTGGCGACCATACTGGGGATTGAATCTTCTTTCTTAGGGTTTGGAGTATGTTTATCCTTAGATTTCTCTCGTTCCTATGGGTTTCTTGTCATATCATTGCTTGACAATCCCTGTTCACTTTGAGTCTGAGTTTTCAACCTTCTCCCTTTCCTAGCCTTGTTTTTTGAAACATATATGCATTTTTTGGCTATATATACGTAGGTTGTCCCTCTACAAGCTACATACATACGCTTTGTTCCCTTGAACAGTCACATACATCATCTTTCCTTGCTTGTTTTCTGGGTCTGTTGGTTGCTGGGTGGGATTTGATGTTTGTTGAGTCTTCTTGGCTCTCTGTAGTGTTTGTTAAGTGCTTGTGGGATGACAGGAAACCTGTCTGGAGTTAAATTTTTGGGCGGAGTATTTCTCATCATATTTTCATTTTGATTGTCCTTATACATTGGGTTGGGTGTCTTGTTGCTTGGTATTCTTCTTGAGTTATCTCTTTCTATACACAGTAGAGTTTATATATCAAGTGGATTTTCAGTCCATGCATTTTTATTTTTATTATATTGAAAATACAAAAATATTGGGCATCTTGCATTGCTTGGCATTTTGGTCTTCTGAGTCCTTGTCATTATCTTAGTGCATGTAATGAAATATTGCATTTTTACTTCAGAATTGCAGAGTTGAAATCGAAAATTGCATTTGTTTTTAGAAGCATATAATTCATTGAAAATTGAATTTAGGGATTTACATTATATTCATATTTACTTTTCTTACAAAGTCATAACATCATGAGTTTAAATACCATACCTTTTTGAGTAATCACGGCCACTAAAATTAATGTTATAATTTAAAATTGATTTGTCACGATTTTATTTTTTAGGGTGCACAAACTAGCTTAGGATTTAGTGCCTTGGAATAGGATTTTGTGAGTAAACTTCTCCAAGGAAATTAAATCAACATATGTGTCTAACAAAAGGAGTGGACAAATCCATTATATAATTGGTAATATCAGGAGGCTCTGCTCACACCAGAATTAATCACGAGGTCACACGAGGTTGGTTGAAGGGATATTAACTCGATACTTTCTTAGCGTCAGAGATATTTCTGGGGATCTATTCGTATCTCAGGATATTGCTAGTGCCTTTACCTCCGTGAGAGGTAGTACTTTCAAGGTTTTAGGCTTTGATACCTTACCCATATGATGGACCTAACTTACAACTACTCGCTTGTGCATCGGTTATACATTGGTTTATTATTTGCTTGACTTAGGTTCCACATAGGTTACTTGCACATGTTATTCTACAAGTACCCTGGGTCAGATTAGGGTCGGACAACACACAACCTTTATGGAGGATTACCTCTCTGGGGGATCTGACCAAATGGTTGTTAAGCCCACGAGGGCCCTTATAAATGATTATGTTACCTATGATCTTTAGCAGGGAGTCTTAGGGCCCTCTTGGGAGAGACATACCGTCTTTAGGGAGGGAGGCCACTTTCAACCACTTTACCTCATTTGTGTGCATATTGGTCATTTGAATTTTGGTGTGCTCTTTAATTACTAGTTGTCCTTAGGATTGATTTTTCGTCTTTAGAGTCTTAAGTCATCGTGGATTCAGACCAACATCCCTGTCATTCACGTCGCTTGTTACAGTTACGATCGGATTTCGAGTCTTTGCCTTCTAAAAGGCATAGTGTTATTAGGCGTGGTACAACACATCCATTGTTTAGACTTGTGATTCTAAAAGGATGAGTATTGAACCTAGTCTTTAGAACACTGGGAACCCTTCAACTCCCACACCCACTATAGTTAATGGCACACCTTCGAATCCTGCAACTAAAATGGTTGTAGTGTCAGAGGCACCTATCATTACTATGGATTAGCCTATAGTGAATGCTCAATATCTCGCTTCAAACCCTTTTGGGCCTCTTGGTCACTCACCAAGCTATAATGTTCAGTCCATCCCTATGGCCTCTAGTCTTTTTTCCTATGTTATCTTGAACTTTACTTCGCAGTTTTGGAATGCTCCTCGAATTCCCTTAATGACGATTCTATTTGGTTAAGATTATTTCAATGCACCCTCATTGGAGTTGTTGTGAAATGGTACATCAAGCTACCTAGGGGGGCATATGGTACCTTCATTCAAATGGTGTTGGTATTCCTTAACCACTTCCAATTGTCAGTTCGTTACGATGTTGGCCTAAACCTTCTGTAGACTTTACACTAGGACACCGCCACTCATATCTCAGATCATATCCAGGAGTGGCGTAGATGGAAGAGGTTTATTAATACCTCCATACCCCCGAACTTTATTTTAGAATGGTTCCTTAAGTATTTGCACCCTCCTATCTCAAAGGATGTTGCTACATCCGGGGTTACCACTAAGGAAGAAGCAATATTTAAATCCCAGCAGTTAGATTTGATATATGCTCAGTTTGGGATGTTATACCACATTCTTCCGGATGCACCATGATCAAATTATGACCCTAGACAAAAGACTGGACCTCATGTCGATGGCATTGTAGGCTTCACCAATGTAAAATCTACAAAATTGATGACAAACCATTTGAAACAGATGTCTCTAAACTAGTCTACAAGAGGGCCAACTTCCTCTGTGTCTTCCAATCCCACTCAGTCGATGGATACATTTCGTGCAATCGTCAGCCATCCAAAATGGTAACTACCAACGAGGCGGAAATAAGAAGAAAGGACGTAATAGTCGTAAGGGTGGAAAAAATAATAATAAACCCAGGGACAATGGTAATAATGAGAAGACGAATAATAATGCTAGAGAGGGAAAACGAGAAAGATGTAAGGTGAAATTTCCCTGTAATATTTGTAAAGGCGATCACCTTACCGATTTATGCCCCAAACTTGTGGAAGCTGCGAGGCTATTACCTCTACCACCCACCATACTAACGAATCCTTTTCCACATAACTAGCACATGGCCTCAAGCTCCTCAAATTCTAGAAATGCGGTTGGTGGGAGTCAAAAATCATGGTTGCAAGATGACGACCATTTGTGTATCAATATGGTTGATGAAAAAGTTAATGTAGCCACTGAATCTTGAGATTATAGCTCTTCACAGGATATACATGGTCTAGAATCTACTCCTCCTCCTCTAGAGATGAATTTATAGATTGAAAAACCAGAGCCACTACCTCATATTCCGAAAGGAGTACTCAAGCGCTCTACCCACAATCCAAATTCTAGAGCCTCCCAAAAATACTCTATTGTTGAGGACCTGGGTCAAACCTGAACCTGAACGATGTGTCCTTCATGGAGGAATGCCTTACTATCTACATTAGGAGCTCTAGAACCCAGTGGTTCAAAAGTTATCAAGTTTGATGTCATAGATGTGAAGCCTCGCTTGCCTTACCATGTGAAAATCCAAATGCACGTGGAGTACTCAAAGTATACCATCAAACATGCGATAGTCGATGAAGGTGCTGCTACATGTGTGATGTCCCTAATCTGTTGGAAATATATCGATTCTTCGACTCTTTCTAAATCATCGAACATGTTCACTGCTTTTGACGGTCATTCCTTCTTCCCTCACGGTATTCTTCTTTCCTTTTCGGTCCAGTTAGGTGGCAAGACGGTAGAGGTGGAGGTCGAGGTAGTTGATTCACCTCTTGATTATAACTTGTTACTAGGACGCAATTGGACCTATGTTATGGTCATCTTCGTATCGTCTTTCTTATGTACTGTTTTTTTTCCTCGTGAAGGGAGGATTGTGACGATAGACCAGTTATCCTTTGCGTATGCTAGTCCAAATGCATTTGTCAGACAGTCGATCCCTGTGATTGACAATTCTCAGCCGACAACTGAGAATATCAATGTCAGAATGTATTCTTCCCTTATGGGTACTTTCAAATTCACGACACCGACTCAACACGTTTATGCCATGTCCAGTAGGCCCGTTTTGATAGGGAGGTCCATTCTTTTCCGCACTTCCTATTTTAGTGATCCATGGAACCTACCTTCCTCAACTTCATCTTGTGAAGGGAAGTCACATGTTGGAATGGCCATGCCACTATCGGAAACGAAGATTGCGTATCAAGTTGTTCTTGACACTTTCGTCGATCCTGAACCTGTTACCTTGCCAACAGATGAGGAGGATATCGTTCTTAGGCCCGTGTGGACCACTTCGTTGTCTTTTTCACATGACTGCCTCGATAAGACTTTTCCTTCGAACAAAGCCATCATCAAATACATGAATTTTTCCAACAAACCTTGGTACGATATGCATCATTGCTCTTATTTTCTCCCAGAGCTTGAAAGAATCAAACAAGATGACTTTCGATCTACTTTGAGTGAGATAGTCAGTCACACCGTAGTTCCACTTGATATGCACGAAATTTATGCCAAAGGAAATATGGCGAGTATTTCTCCTACTGTCACGATCGATATCTCTCGCACCCCTGGCAAGATTAAAAGCATACATATCGGTATAGATTGTTTGCCAGAAGAAATCTTGATCTACACCAAACTCTTTAAGTAATTTCGAGATGTATTTTCTTGGTCATATGAAGAGATGCTTGGAATCCACCCTCATATTGTCAAGCATGAGATTAGAACTTATTTGGATGCTAAACATGTTCAACAACGTCTTTGTCAATCCCTGGAAGGCCCCTGCTATTAAGGCAGAGGTGGAGAAAATACTTAATGATAAATTCATCTACCCAGTTCCCTTGACTGAATGGGTATCCAATCTCGTTCATATGAATAAGAAGTAAGGAACTATTCGTGTATGTATGGAATTTCGTGACCTGAACAAGGCATGTCCTAAAGAAAACTTCCCGACACCTTTCATCGATTAGATTCTCGACGAGTGTGCAGGAAGCACAATATTTTATTTTATGGATGAGCTTTCAGGTATAACCAAATTCAAATTAAACCTGAGGATCAATACATGACGACATTTATTTTTCCTTGGGGTAATTTCGCATACCGAAAAATGCCTTTCGGCCTTAAAAACGTCGGAGAAACCTTCCAACATGCCACGACCTTTTCTTTTCACGATCTTAGGCATATAGTCGAAGCTTACCTTGACGATCTCACTGCTCACTCTTGCAAGAGAGTGGATCACTCTATGCACCTTCAACTTGTTTTTGAAAGATGTCACTACTATAGAATCCGGTTGAACCCTCATAAGTGAATATTTTGTGTTAGGTATGGTCATCTTTTGGGATTTCAAGTTTTTGAGACTGGGATCATGGTGGATACATTAAAGGTTGAGGCAATAATTAGATTTCCTTCCCCGTGCACTACTAGACTACTTCAAGTTTTAAAGGGGAAAGCTAACTTTCTACATCGTTTTATAGTAAATTATGCCAATATCACTAAGGGTTTCATGTTTCTTTTGAAGAAGGACACCCCTTTTATCTGGGATGAGCGAGCCCAGGAGTCCTTTGATGCTTTGAAGAAAGTCATGGTATCGATGCCTCTGCTGAAGTTTCCCGACTACAATAGGGATTAATTTATTTATATCTCCGCGTTTGAGGAGACGATTGGTATGGTTTTGGTTTAGGAGGATCATGAGCTCTGCGAGCACGTCATCTACTATCATAGTCGAAACTTAGTCGGTCCTAAACTTAATTATTCCCACGTTGAAAATCTAGCTTTGGTTGTCATTCACGTAGTCCAACGTTTTCATCATTATATATTACTTTGCAAGACTACTTTGGTTTCTGATGTCAATCCATTTCAATACATCCTTACGAGGTGTATCATAGGGGGAAAATACAATAAATGGATTTTCATTTTACAAGAGTTTGATCTCGATTTCGCTTCTGCGAAATCCAAGAAATCACTAGTCTTCGCGGAGTTAATATCCGACTTTCCACAATTAGATGAGGATTTGATCCATGTTGATTTGTTTGCAGATGAACACAGTTTTTTTCTCTCATTGTCCGACCCTAGTATGGAGACATTGTTCTTTATTTTCAAACTTTGAATTTCCCTCATCATCACTCGCGAGATGACTAACGACGTATACGATACCAAGCTAAGAATTATACTATCATCGGTGACACTTTGTATCGTCGAGGAATAAAAAATATTTTGTTTCGTTGTTTAACTCGCGCAGAAGCCAATTCAATCCTGAACAATTTCCACAGTGGGGCTTGTGGTGGTCATCTATACGGTCTTGCGACAACCCAAAAAATTTTGCAAGACGGGTATTTCTGGCCTTCTATCTTTAAAGATTGTATTGAAGCAGTTAAGAAGTTTCACTCCTTGCTAGCTGTTCACTTGGAAAATGCAGTCACATCCATCCCCTCTTCATCCAGTCATTATCGTCGGTCCCTTCACCAAGTGGGGGTTGGACTTCGTGGATTGCAACCCAACTTTGGCTAGGGGGCATCAACACATTATCGTGGCCATTGACTACTTCACTAAGTGGGTTGAGACCATGCCTACAATTAAATCTGACGGGAATACTATCGTCTTATTTGTATTCAATCAAATTATCACCCGGTTCGGTATCCCGAGTGAGATTGTCATGGATCATGGTAGTCACTTTTATAATGAAATGATGGAAGAGCTAGCATCTAAGCTGGGGTTTAGACATGGTCATTCTTCTCCTTACTATCCTCAGGTGAATGGACAAGTAGAGGCCGTCAACAAGTCTCTCAATACCATTCTGCAAAAAATTGTCAGCCAGAGTAAGTCTGACTGGCACATTATGCTATATCCCACACTCTGGGCATACTGAACCTTGGTCAAGACTGCCACCATATTTTCCCCTTTCCAGTTAGTACATGGTGTGGATTCAATTTACCTATTCAATGTGAAATCACTTCTCTTGAGTTGGCAGTTGCGCTCCTACTTGACACTTCTGATCTTGATCGACACCTTGTACACCTAGAGAGTCTTAACGAGTAGCATCGAGATGCCTCTACAAATATCGAGGAGAACAAAAGACATGTCAAGGTCTAGTACGATAAGTATGTCTATCCTCGGTTGTACGCTAAGGGTGACTTGGTCCTCTTGTATGATCAAGTCAAAGAACCATTGGGGGAAAGCAAGTTTAAACCCATGTGGCATGGTCCTTATATCGTGCGACATGTCTTAAAAAAAGGAGCCTAAGAGTTAGAATATTATGAAGGGAATATGTTGGTTGAGCCCAGGAATGGGCTCTACTTGAAAAGATGTTATGCTTGAGCCCCAATATCGAGCGTAACTCTTTGCATACTAATGTAATTTAGTGTATATATCTTTTCCCTTTCTTTTCATCTTCACCTTGCTTATCGAGTTTTCCCTTGGTTGGCAGATTTCAACAGAGTCATCGATCTACCTAGGATTCATAGACTGAGCCAGTCATCATACAAAGAACTTGGATTCCACCGCTTGGGTGGTTTAATCACCCAAGGGTCTACTGGTGTCTTAAGGTGGCATATGCCTAGGGCCATCCATGAATAATGTGGCCGAATATAGTGTCATTATATAACTTTTTGCGTGATGCTATCTCACATGGTATTCACTCTTTAGAGGATCGCCTAGATTCCTAGCTAGTTGTATGTCAATTGAAGGATAGTTACCCCATGCATGATCCTAATTTACTCCGACGATTCCTATGGGTACATATTTTAGAACGACAATTTTATTTTATTACTTATTATCACATTCCTAGGAGTTCTAATCATGTAGCTGATGCTTATATTAATTTTGTTTTAGATTGGCATTTGTCACATAACTAAAGCATAGAAAACCATCTCATCAATGTACACATTGTAAATATAAGTAGAGCCAAAGATCCCTGTGTTATATATATTTCAAAAAATATGGTGTTTATAGTACAAAATTGGGGCTAATACCCTCAATATACATATACATCCGGTACTACAATATCCACGACATGTATGCCTGTGGTGCTGGATGTGTGTCATGGTAACAAACTACGACACTTGTGAGACACCGAAAGAGTCATACCCAAGCTCTGGGCACACCAACCACTTATCGCTACATGGATTCCAGTAGATCCTCTACCTTAACCATGGGAATCCTATGAGTCAAACGAGACAGGTTTCCCTGCATGTTTTGTAGAACTATCTCAGCTTCTCCTCTTGCCACCTCATCTCCCTAGTTCCTCCGTCGATGTTGAAGAATCCCTTTCGGCCATCGAAGACCCATGTCTATGTTACACAAGTGTCTAGTTAATAATTAAGCACCATCCAAAAATATCTTTGTTCTACTATACAAAAATACTAAAAAATGAAATATTTAAAAACATTTGACATACCTATGTCCCCGTAGGTGGTTCCTGGTGGGAGTGGCATGTCTGTATCCCCTATGAATTCAATCCATGCATAGGGATAGTCATATAGAGCAATGACTTGTCACTGCCACCAGTAGAATAAATCATCATTGTAGGGTGTGGACACCCTACCTCCCCCTTATCGTCTCATTACATCGGTCCACCCTGGCATGGCTGGATCGCTAGGTCCTCTCAGAAGAATCTAGACTCTAGGTCCCAAACCTGGAACCCACTAAAAGAAGAAACTGCATAATATAGAGGCAAAACCAAAGTTCCTCTTGCTACCCTGTTTGCACTTTGTCAACTGGCTCTTCATATTATCCAGTAGTGAGGTACACCAATCATATACTGTGAGTCTCAAGCACTCTACTACATATAACATGAGCAGCCTCGATTCCTGGTGCAATGAGGGTGAGCCTTTGATCCTGGTCAAAACGAGGACAACAATCTTCATGTTGAGATTGTTTATCGCTCGGATGGGGAGTTTACTCCCGACCTTCTGAGTCCTTTCTACACAGTGGGCATCTATGTACTCCACTATTTTCATTCTGCTTCCTTCTCCCCATGATTTAAGGTTTACAACCTCTCCCCGGCGTGATAATCCAGTCAAAAATTAGATATCCTCTACTTCAATCCTCAATGGTTGCCCATCGAGATTGAAGCTTTCACTGTCAGGGTCCTAGTAACCCACAAGCATCTCAAGCAACCTCACCTGGGCCCTCATCCCTTTGAATGCCCAAAATTTATATGAGCCACATTTTATCAAGGCCATTTGGGCCTCCGGATCTCTTTCCACAACAAAATCTACCTCCTCGTGCTCTCTTTCCCTCCATTCAAGCACTATCCTGCCAGATAAAAGTCAAAATTTGAGTTAGCAACCATATAAATTATTGATTTCTCACGTGTACACGAGTTGCTTCACTTACAGTCGCGTATAGGGCTGGGTATATGCACCATATAATTTTCATAGTTGCGTATAACCCATCGTATACGCGACCGGATAAGGGACATCTCACGTACACCGAATTACACAATTTATGCCCTAAATTACTCAAAATTTGAAACCTAATTTAAAAATTTAATCCACTGGAAATGAAGATGAGGGGAAGAGGAATTACCTGGTCTAGACGGTTTCTGATTT
>JASDQU011178102.1:37119-48567 GCA_032191745.1 Picea mariana
TCGTGGGAGAACAAGGATATGGAGTTCTGATACAGACTGGAGCAGAATTGATGTTTTGTCACAGCTTTAGCTTTTCAATATATCAACATTTTGTTTCATGTTTTGTATATCACTTTGTCTATGATTTATGACTACTTTAGCTATCTAGATCATGTGCAAATGATATAATTTTAATTACTGTAATCCATATCTGGTTTCTTCCAATTGTATAAGAATACATAACAATTGTTAGTTCAGTTTGTGAATGACAGGTTTATCTTCTTCATGAGTTAAATTAAATAATATGAGTTTTTGCATAACAGGTTTCCCTTTTGTAGAGATTTATATATCTTATAGTTGTTATGATATTTTTTATGTCTTTTTTGTCCTATAAACCAACTTGAAGAGCAGCCCAGCTGATCGTTTACGAGAAGCTATTGAACCAATTCGGTGCGAGTTTACTTCCTTCGACCAGCTTTAGAGTCATCAAACGAAGGACAAATTAGGAGCGCTTTCAGGTCAATTAGTCTTTTGTTTACTGTTTTTATTAGGTATTTTAATATAAATATAAGTTTAATCAGATTTATATTAGATCGTTTAATTTCTGAAATTGTATTAGATTGTTTAATTTCAGTAGTTTCAGTTCTTTTTCATAAAATATAAAAAATCAAAAAACATATCTTGTTGTCTTAGGGCAGTAATCAATTGAGTTTTGCAGGTTTTAATCAAATCTGTAGATTGTTTATAATGTACATTTTTGAATAAGTAATATTGCAGCTGGTAATTAAATAGTTGATTTGAGTTATTAAAGTAGTAATTAGTAGATTGTATAATAGAATAGTTAGAGTAGTTATATTTAGTTTTAGTTTATTTAGTGGTTTGATTTAATTAGATTAGTATAGTAGTTAGTTTAGTTTGTTTTAATTAGTTTAGTTTCTTTTATTTAGTTTTAGTTTGCTTGTTTTAGTTAGTTTTATTAGTGTTATTTAGTTTAGTTAGTTTTTTTTTTTTTTTTTAATTAGTTTAGATTAGTTTCTCTTTGGTTTTCTTAAAAGACCTTAGAGAGGCCAATGGAGCCGTTAAACTCGTCGGGGTGGTCCATTCCAAACGGCTTGGGTTATTTAGACAACCCCGGACTGGTTCCACTCTCCCAGTTGACGGACGGACTGTTTCGCCCGTCAACACTACTGCAGAAAACATTTTCTCATAGGCATCAGAATTTTCAAAAGAGACATGTTGGTCTTCTTAAACATCTAAAAGAATAGATACATATGAAATAATGCCAGATGTTTCTACGCTACAACCATCATAATGATTATCATCCAACACCTCTAGACCTTGATATCAAATTATTTTCTTCACAATAAAAAATTCATCACAAATATGGTTTTCATGGCTAGCAAAATCTTCATGAAACAAGGAAAACTCATCAGAACATTTTTCATAAAGACACTCAGCTAGAACATAATCTTTACAAAATGAGTTGAAAGGTGCATGAAAATTGTGCAAAGAGTCGATGCTTGCAATGAGAAGAGATCGACACCAATCAATATCATCTCCTTTCAATTAATATCTGAAAAGCTTGATTTGAAAATATTCATGCACGATATGAAGATGATGAATAAAATCATGAAAAAGGAGAAAGTGTTCATCTGGTACCTCCCCCTCCTTTCCTTGAAACTTGGGAAGGCTACATTCTCATTCCTCTCTACTGGGTAGTGGGATAGGGGAACCAACTATCTTTGAAAAATCACAAAAAGCAAACCTCTGAGCCAAGCTTTTGTCCATTTCGAAACAGTGGAGTCACCAATCGATTCTTCAACCATGGAGTTTCTAGGTGAATGATGTGAAAAATGAGTGTGTCAGGTCTTTGTTCACCATCAAAACCTAGATCTAATTGTTGTGTTCTCCTAGGGGGGTGTAGTTGTAGCTAGAGGAAGCCACACTGAAACAGTGGAGTCACCACAGTGGATTCTCCAGGTGCAAGCGCAATCTTCAATAGTTTTGATATCTGATGCACCTTTAGAATCAAAAGATCATTGTCATTCTACCTAGTGAAAGGTCTTCAATTCGTTCCTCGACAATGACGCTAGAAATGTTAGCACTGAGAGTCACCTTTAAATTGCAAGAAAGGAAATCCCAGTACCCATCAAAGTTAGGTGGATGTTGGTTTTATATGGATGGAGGTCAATGGACAAAACTCAAAATATGAATGATGTTTCAACATAGAATTGGACAAGAAATGTACAGGGAAGTGAGGGCTGCATTAACTTTAGTCAGGAAAATTGAGTTAAAGTGAGATCAGAAGAAAGAATTAGTGAGAGGAGTGAAAGAGACCACTATGGGCATCTGACCTTCCAGTAGCTCAAAGATTGAAAACTCAAACTCAAGATCAATCCTAAGTTCGTGCTTCAGACATCGAAATGTGTTGCAAGCAACACAATCACATCAACAGAATGATCAAACCTCCATAATCCTTCAATTGTGACAACTCAAATGGATCCTCCATGCCCAAGCTATCCAGTGTGAGAGGGAAAATACAACACATGGAAATGAATGAAACTAATCACGACACCGCCATGATCAAACCTACATCATAACAACATAACAATCCTCTACTGGATATTCCATACTCGAGTGTTTCAGACAACATTTACAGACAAAATGGAAAGAAACAGGAAATTGACTTCTATTCACATGAAAGTCTCAAATCGATTACATAACTAGAGAAACACTCTAGCATCACAAGCATTACAAAATTGGGAGCTCTGCTCAACCAAGGACCTTTATTACCAACTAACAAAACCCCATACATATACTCAAAAATTTTGTAAACAATAGCAGAGGTGTGCTCGAGCCTCTCATCCAATGCCAAATGCCCGAGTCTTCTTAGTCATACTTCTCGTGCAGTCTCCTATCATACACAATCTTAGACTATCTGAGCTGATAGACGACCTTCACGGTCAGACCGCTCTGACTTTCCATTCATCGGGGAGACGATGCTTCAACCACCTCCCCAGATTTCATAACTGATTCATTGGGATCTAGACAGGCACAAGCCCACTTGGCACCTGGAAGACATGGTGGCCTCTCCTTTGTCGCCTGGAGCTTCACTATATGCTTGCAGGGGAGACAGGCAGGAAGACGTGGATGGAGCCAAAATGTGGGTTTTTAAGCCCCTTTCTTTGCATTTTGTCATCTAGAGGCCAAACCCAAGGAAAACCTCCCCCCTACAAGGATATGTGCTAACACAAGTTATTGTGTTGATATAATTGACTCCGTAAACCCTAAAAGGCACTAGTTCTCACTTCTCTCTTCTTGGAATATTTATAAAACACTCAAGACATAAGCAAGCATCACCAAGCCTGAATCCACTGACGAGGAAAATGTCAATAATCCATATACATAACATCCATACTGAAATCGTCAAATAACACATGCATGTAAATAAAATAATCAAACCAATACAATCCACTCCCTGACTCAATCTAAAGTCCAAGGAAGTCCATTGATGACATCAACATCCTCAACCTATCATGTATTCTCAACACTCAAGAGAAATCGTCAATAATACATGTCAATATATCTACATCTAGAAATTAACATGTAAATCACAATGAAATTATAATATTACTCATAATCAAGCCAAAATCATAATGTACCATAACCGGATCACTTGCTCGCAAGTGTCCTCAATTAATAAGTCAGTGTAACATGTGATCGGTGGAACTAGATGTTATGGAATTAAAGACAATGGATAAAATAACTATTGTATATAGATGTAAACCATGTGCATTGTTCAAGGGAGACTCAATAGACAATTTCCATTTGTGAACATCACAAGATGGAAAAATCCCCCACTCTTTTTCCTTCTTTTATGTTTAACGAGCATGAAAGAAAATAAAAGTATGCTCAATGTTCTGACACGTGGATTTATTGTCAAGCCCCATGTAGAGAATAGTGTTTGATTCATCACTTCATATTTAGAGACTCTGAAAAGACAAAGAAGACTCCAAGGGTGTTCTTTTTCGCAAATTTAGTCTCTCGAGTCCAGAAAAGGATAAAACAATACAAGGGAGAACTCTTCTAGCCAATGTTGACTAGAGTATTCTTTTTTTATAATTAGGCTATCCGGTCCGAAAAATGGGTAAACTTACACCAAATAAATGTCCTTTCAAATATTTTTAATGAGTGTGAAAGGAAACAAACTCTGTAGACAATCTTTTCATGTTTATAGAGTCTGAAAAGAGTTAAAAGGAGACTCCAAAGAGTTCATTTCCATACAGTTTTTAACGAGTAAGAAAAAGTGATAAAAGTATACTCGATAACTTATTCTTGTGTATATACGAGCATGATAAAGAACAAAGTCTAAGATCATGGCTATATGTTTCATTTTTTAACGAGCTTACAACAAAGAATGAAACTGTGCTCAGAGTGCCTGCTTTATTTTTAAAAGTGCTTGAAATAGAGAATGAATTATGCTTGACATTGGTTTCATTTTGACACGATCTTGAAATAGAGACTGAAACTATGTTTTCAATTAGTTTCATTTTTACACAAGCTTGAAACTAGAAAATACATTATGCTTGGGGTAGGTTTCAGTTTTACACAAGCTTAAAACAAATAAAAACTATGCTTGGGATTGTTTTAATTTTTATGAGAGCTTGAAACCGAGAATGAAACTGTTCTCAGGTAATACCCATTAGTGAGTTTTATTCCTAAGATGATGTTCATAGGTTGGTACATTTCCCCCAGCATGATTAGAAAAAGCTAGTGGCTCAACTCCAACATGATGTCCAGATGTTGGATGCATGCCCCCCAAGATTCATTTCGTCCACCCACTCTTCTTTTGTACTCGATTAGACTCTTAATTACTAATAAGAATAGTTTTAGCAGAGAGGTAGGAAGGAATAGTATCAATTCACATAGGTGGAGGAAAGTAAGGTTCAAGTACTATATCTAGTAGAAGACTTGACTCAATTGGAGTGTGGTTTGTTCTATTATTTAATGAGCTTGACACAGACAATGAAATATGTTCATTAACCCTTACCATGGCAGAGTAATGTTGTAAAAGGAATACATGACAAGAGATTCACTTTGAGCAACAGAGGGGAGAATAGACTCCAATGTTCCTAGTGAGGGAGTTACCATTTCAACTACCGGAACCAAATCCAAAGAAGATGAGAATACAACGACAAGATTATTCTCATTAGAAATTGAAGGAATGGTACATGATGCCACATAATGAACTTGTGGAGTGGGGGACACCACTTGCATATAAGGAACATTCAGAGAGGTCGGATGGTGTACAGTAAATGAATGATCAGGACTAACAAATGAAAGTTTCTTAAGATTCACAATGTTTCCATCATGAAGGAAATTCATCAATCGAAAGAGTATGGACACGACAGATTTCATAGCATAGATATAGTTCCATCCAAGGACAAAATTAAAATCCAAGGGACCTTGAACTACCATAACATCAATAAAAACAGTTTTCCTTCCTAAGGTAACGAAAAGTTAGGGAAGGATCCCTAAAGGTTCACTGGTTCTTCTATGAGACACTATTAGATGATGGGTGACTGACACAAGCTGATGGGAACTAATAACTTTCCAAGAAGTTGAGGATAACATATTGACATAAGCGCCTTTGTCTATAATAGTATGATATATGTTCTTATTGCAAGTCTACACAATGATTTGAAAAGGAAGGTAGGAAGGAAGATGAGGATCTGCCAGTCTATTCCAATCAAAGGAAATGACTTCAGTACTTTGAGGGGGTTCTGGTGAAATGGGTGAAATTCCCCCTTATCTGAAGGAATCTATAGATTCAATGAAGATTCCCTTTTCTCTTATCATATTATATAAGCAAACACAGAGACATAAAAACCTTGCACAAGGAGAAGGAGAAATGAATACTTTCTGGTCATGGGTTGTAAAATGGGAATCGATGACCATGTAAAAAAGGTGTTGCAAACTTAGGGTAAAAGTGGTATAATTCATTGTTTCATACTTCTAACCCCTAGATGATGCCCATCAAGTGATCAGGTAGAAAATAACTATATAATATATGCCCCCTAATGTGTGAGGTCATAATATGTGTCTGATGACCGAAATACTTTACAAACAAAATTCACAAAGCTTAAGCGAAGGAACCTGTAAATAAATCACCATCATTATGGCATAATAATAACACCCCCGAGGTGGGCATACCCATGCTTGGTAGTAAAAAATAAGCATAGTTTCCAAAAACAATACACTATGTATCCATGCATGATGCAGACAATTAGATCATGGCCATGAAATAATACACTGTGGATCCATGTCACAAGTGAAAACATAGCCACGACCAAATACAAATGTGGATCCATGTCACAGTATATAAATCACTGAGATGACTCGATTCTTGAGTGATCTATGAAGTACTCATGAATAACTCCATCGCAACTTGGGAGAAAATTCCATCAAGGAATGTGGTGGTCCCAACCCAACGTCTTTGTCCCAAATCCCAATGGTATGAATCTACAACATGTGAATAAATGAGCTAAGGTCGATCATGGTAGAAACCATCTGATTACCGGTCATTGACGTATACCATTAATAGACATGAGGTAATCCACCGATGATGATGATGGACCCGAATATATGTAGTACAATATAGTGGGTGTGAATAAATGAGTTGAATTCAAACACTTGTAGATTCATTGAATAGGAACCAATGATGTAAAGCCAATACGAAATGCAAGGGAATTTGTCACTAAGGTATGGAAATCCCAGGTTACTAACTGCTTTCTATATTTCAATCCTGAATAATGATCTGGAGTCGACATGATGAAATACGTCGAAGGAGGGCCTTGATGTATCCCCCATCAATTGACACAAAACACATAAAGGTAGATGGTGTGAAGAGTGTAGTAGAAGAGAAAAACTGACACAGGGATGGTTCAGATGAAGGGGATAAAGGACATAAAATGTTTGACACGGGATAACTTCCCTTGAAAAAATAAGCATGAAAAATAACTTGACTTGGAAACATAGACTCAATAAGGACCAAAATAGTTGTCGTTAAGGAATGGAAGAGTAACCAATCTACAGAGTTCAAGAACTAATGGAGATGGTAATGATTCAAAGACAATGGATAACCTAACTATTATACATAGACACAAAATAGGTTCATTGTTCAAGGGAGACTCAATAGATGACTGCCATTTGTGAAGATGACTAGATTGAAAACCCCCACCCTCTTTTTCCTTCTTTCATGTTTAATGAGTGTGAAAGAAAATAAAAGTATGCTTGATGTTCTCACCCATGGATTTATTGTCAAGATCGGGGGAAATAATAGTACTTAATTCATCATTTCATATTTAGATAGTCTGAAAAGACAAAGAAGACTCCAAGGGTGTTCTTTTTTGCAAATTTAGTCTCTCAGGTCCGAAAAAGGATAAAACAATACAAGATAGAACTCTTCTAGCAAATGTTGAATAAAGTATTTCTTTTTCATAATTAGTTCATCCATATTGAAAAAAGGGTAAACTTACACTGAATATAATTCCTTTCAAATCCTTGTAACGAGTGTGAAAGGAAACAAGCTTGCTCGACAATCTTTTGATGTTTATAGAGTATAAAAAGAGATCAAAGAATACTTCAAAGAGTTCCTTTTTTCATATAGTTTTTTACAAGTCCAAAAAAGTGATAAAAGTATACTTGGTAACTTATTCTTGTGTATTTATGAGCATAAGAAAGAACAAAGACTAATAGCATGGTTATCTGTTTCATTTTTCAACGAGCTTGCAACAAAGAATGAAACTGTGCTCGGAGTGCCTACTTCATTTTTAAACGAGCTTGAAACAGAGAATGAACTATGCTCGATATTGGTTTAATTTTTACACGAGCTTGAAATAGAGAATGAACTATGCTCGATATTGGTTTAATTTGTACACGAGCTTGAAACAGAGAATGAAACTATGCTTGGGCTTGGTTTCATTTTTACATGATCTTGAAACTAGAAAATAAACTATGCTCAGGGTAGGATTCATTTTTACACAATCTTGAAACAGAGAAAAACTATGCTTGGGATTGGTTTCATTTTTATATGAGCTTGAAACTGAGAATGAAACTATGCTCAAGTAATACCCATTAGCGGGTTTTATTTCCAACATGTTATTCATAGGTTGGTACATTTCCCCTAGTATGATTAGCATAAGCTACAACATGATGTCTGGAGGCTCGAGACATTCCCCCCAGGCTTTGTTGTGTCTACCGAATCTTCTTTTGTACCTGATTAGACTACTAGTTACTAATAGGAATAGGTTGAACAAAGAGGGAGGAAGGAAAAGGATTGATTGACATAGGTGGATGAAAGTAAGGTTCAATTACTATATCTAGTAGAAGATGGGATTCAATTGGAGGTGGGTCTATTTCATTTTATAAAGATCTTGACATGAACAATGAACTATGCTCATTGACCTTGACGATGGCTTCCAAGAGTTCTTCATCAGATGGAATAATAATTTTTTGGAAATAATACATGACAAGAGACTCACTCTGAGCAATAGAGGGGAGAATAGACTTCGATGTCCCTGGCGAGGGAGTTACCATGTCAACTTTCGGAACTAAATCCAAAGAATATGAGAATATAATGAGAGGCTCCTTCTCATTATAAATTGAAGGAATGGGACATGATGCCACATAATGAAATTATGATGGGGAGGACACTGTTTTCATATAAGGAACATTTAGGGAGGTTGGATGGTCGTTCATAAATGAATAATCAGGAGTAACAAATGAAAGTTGGTAAAGAGTCACAATGTTTTCATCATGAGGGAAATGCATCACTCAAAGTAGTGTAGACATGACAACTTTCATAGCATAGACATAGTCTTGCCTAAGGAGAAAATTAAAATATAAGGGACTTTGAAATACCATAACCTCAATACAAATAGTTTTCCCTCCTTAGGTAATGGTAAGCTAAGGAAGGATCCCTAAAGGTTCATTGGTTCTTCTAATAAACTCCATCAGATGATGGGTGACGGACACAAGTTGAGGGGAATCAATAGCTTGCCAAGAAGTTGAGGATAAAATGTTGACATAAGAGCATTAATATATAATAGTATGATATATGTTCTTATTGCAAGTCTACACAATGATTTGAAAAGGCAGGTAGGAAGGAAGACGAGGATATGTGAGTCTACTCCAATAAAAGGGGTTAAAAACCTAAATAGATCTGCAAATATAATCACCACAAATACTGAATACACAATAGATCCACAAAGCAAGATAGAAGAAACCACACTTTATTATTACCAAACCCTTGAGGTAGGGAAACACCATACAATGGATCATATTATGGAAGGGATCCTCTCCTGTTCACTTGCCTCTTCGAGGGGGCATCCTCCTATTGAGCTACCGCTCCAAATACAATACTTCTCTTCATATCCCATTACATTAGTTGAACTTCTTTATATAGTGCTACCATCACCTAAGAACATTCTAGAGGAGAAATCTTCTAGACGTAGAACCTTCTAAGCAGTCATCTTATATTTATTATATTTAATAAATAAAATGTCATCTACCTCTCTAGCTACCTTACATTTTGTCCCCCTTACATTCCATCCCACTACTACCTCTCTACTACCTCTCTAGCTACCACTTGTAATATACCAGATATAAAAAGTATGTAGAACATAAATAAAATGCTAGAAATGGCAGAATAACAACAATATAACCAGAATAATCACCACAATAACACTAAAATGATATAAGAATAACAACAGAAATAAAATTTTGATTCTGAGAGCAATGTTCATGGGCCTCTTCGAGGGGGAAACCTCCAGTCGAGCAGAGCTCTATTACAATAATCTCTAAGCTAGAAAGATAGTAGTGGGGGCCCAGAGGACCCATAGTCATAATAGTGGAGGCCCTTCAATGTAAGGTGGACCAGGTCCACTATATTATTAAATAATACCCACTATGGTAGTTAAATATAATAAACTGGTAGTTAGATATAATAAATATAAGAGGACTTCTTAGAAGGTTCTACTTCTAGAAGATTCCTCCTCTAGAATGTTCTTAGGTGATGGTAGCACTATATAAAGAGGTTCAAGAAATGTAATTGGATATGAAGAGAATTATTGTATCGTGAGTTGTATCTCAATATTAGGATGCCCCCTCAAAGAGGCAAGTGAACAAGAGATGATCCTTTCCATAATAGGATCCATTGTATGGTGTTGCCCTACCTCAAGGGTTTTCTATAATAAAGTAGTGGTTTTCTATATGGTTTCATATAACTTGTGTGGTAATTGTATTCAGATATCTTTGGATCTATTGTGATATTTTGTATTCAGTTATTAGGTTCTCAACAAGTGGTATCAGAGCACTTTCCTTGACAGACATTGAGGGCAAATATTTTTAATTTTGCAGATTTTTTTTTTCGGAGAAGAAAAAAGAGGGCTGCAACATTCCAGAAATTTTCAGTATACTTATGTGAAAATTTTGTAGAAACAGGTTGTATATCTGATTTCCTCTCAGAAAAATACCCAAGTTGAAAAAACAAGTCGTCTGAAATGGAGTTCGGGAAGTCAAGATATTGATGTTTTAAAATCTGCAATTTTTCATGGTTTTTTCCGTGGACGGTGACGCGATTTTGTTTTTATTTTGTAGCATATGGAGGCTGAATTTGTCCAAAAAAATTACATATTTGCGTTCCTCTCACAATTTCACCCAATTTCAAAAAAAATATCAACCGAAACGAAGTCCGAGAAGTGAAGTTATGATCATTTTAAATTCAACAGTATTTTAGGGTTTTCTAGAAAAAACCGTGATTTTCTGTCATAACTTATTGTTCTATTTTTTGGGTTTTTTCATGATGGTTGCTAGACCGAAGAGCTCATAGGGTGCTCATATGTCTATTTCCTCTCAAACCCTCAAATAAATTCTACAAATTACTGAAGCATTCAAATCTCGATTGTATGACACATTGGATGCTAGATTGCATGACCTTGCAGATGGCCTCAATGATAGTTTTTGTAGTATTCAAGATTCATTGGATAGCATGCAGGAGATATTTCTTATGGAGGACATCAAGGATGAGTATAATCAAGAAATATATGCTTGGTATGATTTTGAGGCCGATTATGATGATTGGTATATGGATAGTTGTCATTTCTGGGATGACAACCACTTTTATATTTTATTTGATGACTCTAATCCACCTTATGTAGAGAGCATCAATGTGACAAATCGAGAGCCAATGATTATTACCAGTGTCCATCATACATATTCTATAATGGTATTATTCATTTCAGATTCTGCTACGACCATTTTCCACTATGTGTATGGATCTTTTTATTTGGATCCACATGACAAGTGTTAGTCTTTGGAGCATCATTTTGAGTTGGTTATTGGGTTCCAAAATCTTCCACGAGGAGTTCACACGAGCACTTGGAAATGGGACCCGGGCTTATAATGGTG